>JACEFZ010020492.1:0-2500 GCA_014155875.1 Cepaea nemoralis
CCTGTTTTTTGGACCCCGTTTGTGGCCCATTTATGTATATAGATTAGCAGATTCATTCACGGGAAAAGTGCCCTTTTGTTAAACCCGTTTGTCCCTGTTTGTTTGAAGGATTTAAAAATTTGGGGTGCCCTTTTGGGTTTTTGGCCCCTTTTATGATATGTTAGCGATTCATACAAATCACTGTGGAAACATGCTGTTCCTGTTTGTTGAATCCCGTTTCCCCAAATCGCTGGCTTTGAACCCGAGCGTTACCCACACACGGGCTACTACTACTAGTAATTGCTACTAAAAGGGAGTGTACATGATTTATTTTGTTTGCTTGTGGGTTAGCTTTCCCTAAATGTCCCTCACCATCAGGCGAACCCACTCCGACCTCCGAGGTGCTTGTAATTAACGTCTCAAAATGAAGGATCAGAAGTCAACATTTAAGTCCTACTGATCGGTGTGTGAAACGGCCCCACAACATCATCATCATGAGAGAAGGTTTCAGTGCGTTTAACCTATCAGCCACGCCTCCTCTATGGTAATATTAATGATACACCAAATAACAAAACATATATATTTATGAGTATCGGTGACACTATTCTATGGACATAAATTTGTTTTATTAATTAAGTGCTTTGTGACTACTAGCTGTCCAACGGTTGTCAACAACACAAACTTAAAAAGGTTATGCCTATCAGATGTGTATATAAATCACTATGAAATCATCACAAACCTAAAATATATTCCAGAAAAGAATATTAAGCACACACGTGTTTGGAATTATAAAGATGAATATTTACCCCAAAAATTGCAATCTTAAAAACGTTACGGAATGTTTACAAACCTCATTTTAAACATGGCGTTAAAATTCAATTTGGCCATCATCATTATCAATTGTCCTGCCATATGGCGTAGGCGTTCATGTCTCTCCACAGATTTTGGTCTGTGGTGTTCTGGATCAAATATGTTGATGATATTCCCCCATGCCACCGTCTCAATCCATCCAGTATAATCTCTCTTGGTCTGCCTCTGACTTTCTTCGCATTGAACTTTTCAGTTGTCACGATGTTCTCAAATGCCTCTCTTCTCATCACATGACCACAGAAAGCTATTTGTCTCATTCTTGTTGTTGTATATTGTGTATTAGTTTTATCAGCCGCTTTCAGATAATCGTTGTTAGTTACTCTGGAAGTCCAGGAATTTGCAAAATTTATCACAGGAACCACATCTGGCCACCATGATTAATATGTACATTTTTAAAGTTGATAAGATTAACTTTCGCGGTAGTTTGTTTCATTATAACCGGCACTGTGGCTTAGAGGAAAGTGAGCCTCGGGAGATATTCAACAAATTGCTTAGCGATGATTTCTATTACATGAAACGTTCGTCGATCAGAAAGCTGTGAGAAACTACTGAATAACAGTATCTAGTCGCGAACAGCAATAAATGTCGATGCTGAGGCAACAATGCCTATCACGAACAGCCAATAAATGTCGATGTTGTAAAAAGACATACAGCTAACTTGAATGTTTAATTATGTTTAAAGACTTTCGTCGAATTAATATTATTTAGGTAGGGTTAAAAGCAGGGTGAAAAGTGTATAGGGAGCATAGACAGTCGATAGCTTCTTCTGGGAGGCAGACATATTATTTGTGCTGCAAGTTCAAACATATCGCTGAGAAATGGAGCACAGACAATTTCAAAATCAGGGGTAAAAGAACACGTGAACCTAGAAGAAACAGCAGGGCTACTCAGACATACAAGAAACAACAACACCACTCAAACATTCCAGAAGTCAATATTACATATTGGCAGGCAAAAACAACTACATCACATACAAATACAGGAAACATCTACATGACACAGACATACAAGAAAGAACTACGTCATACAGGCAGAAAACTAACGACTACATCACACAGTGAGACAAGTAGCAACTGCATCCCACAAGTGAGGCAAAAAAGAATATTATACAGTGAGACAAGGAACAACTAAATATCACATTTTGACAAGGAACAACTACAATACGCAGTGAGACAAGAATCTAATACATCACACAGTGATACAAGAATCAACTACACCAGACAGTGAGACAAGAAAAAACTACACCATACAGTGAGACAACAAACAACTACATCACATAATTAGGCTAGAAACAACTACAGCACACAATGATTCCAGCATCAGCTTCATCACACAGTGATAAAAGAATCAACTACATCACACAGTGATACATAAATCAATTGCATCACACAGTGAGACCAAGAACTACTTCGTACAGTGAAAGAAGAAAATGACTACGCCATACAGTGAGACAAGAATCGGCTAATGATCCATTTTTTTAAATATTCACCGCTGCCATAAAGAAGAGTACTAGGGAAACAGGGTCGAAATACCAGAACTTTTGTTGTGATAGTAATCTTTGTGTTCTCCCAGACTCTTTGTTTAAAACCTGTCCATTGTTGTTGCTTCCTTACAAATACTGATGTTGATTTCCTAATCTAGGGATAATATT
>JACEFZ010020492.1:10000-18486 GCA_014155875.1 Cepaea nemoralis
CACTTGTACCCACTCCTCGCCAGGTTCTAAGTCCTCAAGTAAACACACCTGTTTAAGAATGTCTTCGGCTTGACCCATCCACGACTGTTCTCTTTTTAACCTGCTGCCCTTTACCTTCATAATTTCACTATGCAATGGATGTTGTGTGTTTGTGTTAACTCTGAGGTAGGCACGTGCTCTGCAGACTTGTATTCTGTCTTCAATGGTTGGAAAATCAAGAAGGTAGCGCATCGCCCTGCATGCTGTATCTCTTGTACATCCAAGAATAATGCGCATAGCTTCATTTTGTATCCTTTCCATCCTTTCTATCTGCTTACGGCTGAGAATAAGGATTGCCATTGCATACTCAAAAACAGACATGACCAGCCCCTCGTACAGAAGACATAGATCACGCTGCTCACAGTTTGCTGCTGCCATCACCCGCAACGCAGTCAAACCCCGCTTGACTTTTGTTATCACCTGGTCTATGTGCTCATTATAAGCAAGGATTTGATCAAACCGTATCTCCAGGTAATTCATTGCCTGCGTTCTTTCCACCGTCTCTGAACACAGCTTTACAGTTGGTGTTGGAGTTTTGACAATATGATAATTCAACGAGAACCGAGTCACTGTTGCCTTTATTGGGTTGACTATTGTCCCAGCTTCATCACACCAAGTACTTATGCGTTTGAGTTCGGTTTGTAGTTCCACAGCAACCTGCTCTCTATCCTTACCCTGACGATACACTGAAACATCATCGGCATATGACAATGTCCTACCAGATCCAGTGATCTTCTCACTGGTGGTTCTCACTGTGTCAGCGTTGAACAGTACCGGAGATAATGGTGATCCCTGTGGTAGGCCAGGATATATTGTTGTTGGTTCCGAAGTCCAACTGCCACATCTAAAAACTACTTTCCATTGGAAGAGGGCTGCAGCGATCCAACTAAGGAGGAATGGACTTATTTTGAGTTCAAGACGCTGAAGCATTAATCAATCCAATGGTACTCTGCTGTACGCGTCCTCAAGATCAATCGCTGCAGCAAAGGTTTCAATGCCTGAGTGGAAACCTTCATAGACATCATGGGCAAAAACTGCTGCATTGGTCCAGTTTTCTCTATTTGGACGGTACCCTCCCAGGGTAGCTGGGAAACACCTTGCCTCTCTAGCTGGCTTGATATTTTCGTGGCAATTAATTTCTCCAGCAGCTTCCCTATTGTATTCTGCATGGTTATAACTCGATATCCCTGAATTTGTGTGTGGTCTTTGCCAGGCTTCGGCAAGGGAATCAGATAGCTGTGTAACCACTCCTCCTTTATGCTAGCACTCCCTATTCTGTTGTTATACATGTCTGCTAGTTCCTCTAGCTCGTTGTCGTTACATCTATTGATGTCGTCGTATCTTATGCCATCAGGCCCTGGAGAAACAACTACATCATTCAGTGAAACAAGAAACAAGTGCATCATACAGTGAGACAAGTAACAACTACATCATGCAGTGAAACAAGACACAACTACATCATACAGTGAAACAAGAAACAATTACATCATACAGTGAGACAAGAAATAACTACTTTATACAGAGAAAAAGAAACAGCGCCATCATACAGTGAAAAAACATCTACATCATACAATGAGGTAAGAAACAACGACTTCATACAGTGAGATAAGAAACAATTACAGTACACAGTGAGACACACTCAAAATGTTGCATCACACTGACATACAATTAAAGAGCTACATCACACAGGCATACAACAAACAACAGACAATCAAGCAACAACGACATCATGCAATGAGACACGAAACAACTACATCACATACATACAAACTGGCCCCTTGCTACAGTAGCGAATGTGATTGATCAAGCCAATTTGAGCAATAAATATTCGTTCACAATGGGTGCATCTAAACACATGGTTGTTTCCACCAAAACGCACCATCTAACATCTTGCACCTATCAGCAATAATTTCCTCCTTTGTCTTATTGTATTTCAGATCTTTGCTCTCCATGCAAAGCTATTAAAGGATACTTGCTCTCGCTCACACACATCTTTGTGCCGCATTAGAGGCCAACACGAGATCTTTTACCAATCTGTAATTCACTAAAAGACATGTCCTTTGATATTCTACCATCGTCTATCCTTATAATGTGTCCTACACATATATATCTACGAAGACTGAGTATGGAACAAACCGTCACCCTACCCCATTCTTCTAATACTTCAGTATTTGTGATTTTATCTTGCCACTTAATACCAAGTATTCTTCGCAGAAACGGATATAAATGCTGTTTAAACGTTTTTCTTTATGTGAGTACGTTGACAAGTCTTCCCCATTGCCATAAAGAAGCGTACTAAGGACACAGGCATGATAGACCAGGGCTTTTGTTTTAGCAGTAAGTTTCCTGTTCTCTTTTTTTAAAACTGTTCATTGTTGTTGCTACCTTACCAATCCTGATATTGATTTCCTAATCTATGGATATTTATTGTTTACCTCCTATTCTAGGTAGGTGAAATTGTGTACTGTCTCCAGCTCTGCCTTGTCAACAAACATTGGTGATACTCCATTTGCACCTTATGTCATAATCGGTGTCTTCTTGTTGCTAATTGCTAAACCAAATTGATAACAAGCATTAGAGAATGCAGATAGTAGGTGTTGCAATTCTTCTTTCGAGTGGGTTGTAATTTCAGCATTATCTGAAATAAACAACTCTCTTATCAATAACCTCCAAATTTTGATCATGGCATTCTATAAATGAGCATTATACAGGCGGTCATCTGAACTTGAGTAAATGAATATACCACCACCCTGATCATGAAAGGTATATTTCAATAGAAATGAAAATTAGATTCCAAAGAGTGCTTAACTCCACTCTTGATTTCAAACTCTTCTGAAGTTGCATCATGAAGCTACACTACACCCTCCGTGCTTGTGTGGAACGATTCCACGGTGGACAGAAGAGTTGGTGGCAGTTGTGATTTGTCGTAAACGCTTCATTTTCACGTAGGAGATGGATTTTTTCGTCTCTTGCGTGCAATTATTTGTACCAGGATGTAAACCAGGAGTTTTCTTCTTTCTTCAGATTTTCGCCAGTGCTACGGAGTTTGTCCGTCTGAGTGAATCGGCTCTTGCGGTTTATTTTTGTAGCGTATGGGTTTATCGATACTGTGTTGTGTGTTTGGTTTTTCTCATCCGGGTCAGCGTTTGTGCCTCGTACAGAGTGCAAACAAACCTCGAATTCGACGGGGTCAGCGTAAAAGACAAAGGAAACGAGCTGGAGCCAGAACAAGGCTCAAATACTCCCGTCTGCGCCTCAATAATACTCGCAAACTATATTGGAATTGTGCCAGCGCAAATCAACGAGGCCCCATTCTGAAAAGCTTGGCTTACATGAACGATATTGTAGCGCTTAAATGCTTTTACAACAGGCGACACCTGTGAATGACAATTCTCATTCGAGATACTATAGTGGCTTCAGGGGTGGACATGTCTAGATACAAAAACAGGCTACCAGGTTCAATCCTCTCAACCATTTGTGTTGGTTAATGTTTATGCCTGCAACGCAAGTATGGATTCCCAGAGATGTGGCTAAATAGAACATTATGCGGGAAGTCAAAGAAAATTAATAAACCAACACAAAACTTGTGTCGTTAGCCGCTACGCACAAAGAGATTTACCGAGGAGGGGATCCGAGCACATATGGACTAAGTGGATCGATGTGCGGATGATCTGTCGACTAACTAACTAACTAACTAACTAACTAACTAACTAACTAACTAACTAACTAACTAACTAACTAACTAACTAACTAACTAACAACTAACTAACTAACTAACTAATTAACTAATTAACTAACTAACTAACTAACTACCTACCTACCTACCTAACTAACTAACTACCTAACTAAATAACTAACTAACTAACTAACGAACTAGCTAACTAGCTAACTAACTAACTAACTAACTAACTAACAGAATTAATCTCCCAGGACTCGAAGTCTGTGGAGAACAATTATGGCAAATATTTCCCAACGATACAAAGAAGTGAGACATCCCTATAGTTGTTACAGTCACTCCGATCCCCCTTGTTCTTGTAGAGTGTTATGATGTTTGAATCTTGGAAATACAGCGGAACCTGTCCTTCTCGCCAGCATAGCTCAATCAGCTAGTGGATCTGCAAAGTATGTCTTGCCCAATCCTGGTAACTTCTAATGGAATCACGCCCTTACCTGGAGCCTTGTCTGAAGCAAGTTCATTAATAATGTAGGAAGAACACTTGATGAGAAGCGTGTCAAGGTGGCCAAGAGTTGTTAGAGACTCTATGACGTTGAGGGCATCAACTGTCAGTTTGGTCTCTCTTTTCATTTACTGTTGCTTATCAGTGATGATTTCTCCAGTTAAAGTTTTCAGTTGCGCACTTCATTTAATTATTGGACCTCAGGCCTTGTCTATCCCTTCATACATGCAACTGATATTTTCGTTTTAATTGAAAATTGCATGCACTCGCATTTTTTTATACAATACTCGTTTGCATAATGTCTAGTTGCCTTTTAAAAAGCCTTCCTAGCTTGTTTCAGCTCACTGAGAGTGTTTTGTATTGTTCTTTCCTTGTTTCTTAAGATAGTTATCTTCTTTCTGTAAGGCAAGGGCTGCAGTGTCAAGTTGTTTGCTGCAAACCCGTCCTGCTTCTTATGATCCATAGTTACGTAAACCCCTGTTTAATGAAGAGTTTCCTTAAGTATAACCCGTTTTTCACTTGCCGTACAATCTTTTGATGTATCGATAAGACGATCTTCGAGTTGATGTTGGAAATAAAAACACTTATCATAATCATTGGAGTTGATAATACGAGTATCAATCTCTCGGAAAGATTTGTGTTTAGCTGTGTAGATTCTCTTTATTCTTAGTCTAACCCATGCAACAACTAAAAAATTATCAGTATCACAATCAGCATTGTGGTAAGTGCAAGTTAATGAGGTTTGATTGAAATGTTGCCTCCGTGTGATGATAACGTCCAGCTGGTGCCAGTGGTGGGATTTTGAAACTGCCATGACCTAATTCCTCATAGAAGGAATCTTTTACACCGTCAGATGAAATGACTGTTGGTGCATATGTAGTGATAATGGTGGCAAAATCATAAGAGATTGCCAAATTGCCAAATGCAGAGATAACTGTCAGCCATTATCTCCAGTTGGAAATTTAATCATTCCCAGTAGTGAATTCGTCACTGCAAAGCCCACTCCGTGTTGACTTTTCCCTTCCTACCCACTACTCTTCCAAAAAATGGTTCAATTTTCCCCCATGCGCTATGCCCGCTATGCCTCCTCAGAGAGGCGAGTCTCCCTGCTGTCCTGTAATATCAGTGTTAACACGGTTGCGTTCGGCATTATTCACAACATATATATATATATATATATATATATATATATATATATATATATATATATTAGACGTCGATAATCAAAATTTTTTGGACATGTTATGAGAAGAAATGGACTGGAGAACTTAGTGACAACTGGCAAGATCGAAGGGAACACACCAAGAGGTAGACCAAGAGGAAAATACCTGGATGGCTTGGTCACTTGGCATGGACGAGACAGGAACACTGAGCTGATCCACGACTCTGGTGATCGAGTGAAATGGCGAGTCATGACCACCCACGCTTTCCGGCATGGCACATGATATATATATATATATATATATATATATATATATATATATATATATATATATATATATATATATATATATATATATATATATATATATTATCGTTCTGTTAAAACGATGTGTAGTCATACGGTATTACAAGGCACAATTACAAGCACAAAACTAAATCAAAAGTTGCCATGGGACATAACTACGAAACTGTTGTTTTAAGGGACGTTACTGAATGATAAATAATTATACATATTTTAATTAAACAGTGCAATAATTTTTCTATAAACTTTCCTTATCTTTCATTTGCATTGACGAGAGTTATTTTCTGTAAATTATAAGAGAAACAATTAAAGTATTTTCTGAGTGCACTTAATGATAATTGCCGCATTTTGTACATCTCATAATTTTTACAACCTACTATGTTGTTTCTTCTTGACAGTACATTAAGTATTTTATCCTCTTGTATGTTACTATGTGCAGATAATCCCAATAATAATAATTTTTATCCGGGCTGTAAAAGGCCAGCGTTCCTTAAAATTAGATTTCACACAGATCAAACAGTTACAGACACAGGCCAGCTGGACTGCAATGTTGAATTTTCGTACATGACTTGGGAATTACAAGTACCTCTGAAGTAGGAGTGGGTTCACCAGATATATGTTGGCCAAACTAAGAATTAGGCATGGCAAAGTAAGAAATAGGGCTACCAATTAAGAAACATGTGTTGCCCAAATTAACAAAAATGTATCTTCTGTAGTTATGTCAAGAGTGTCTTGAACTATTGTCTGAAAAGGCATTTCACACTACATAATCATCAACGTCAGAACTATCCCCCTTTTTCATTACCGAAATGGGAATGTCCCGAATGCTGTGATGTCGGTTCCTAAATCAGTCAATCAATCAATCAATCAATCATTACGAAAGCTACAACTGACCATTCCAAAGTATGTATTAAAGAAGCACTTATACAGACTAATCAAGTATCTCTCCACACTCTTGGTTTTTGTTTTACCACAAAGTGGCTCCATCTTTCATAGATAGCTCCACTACTTTTCGATGTCACAGCACAAAGAATTCCAAACTTTCGTTGTACATGAGCTCCAATGAAACAGTAATAAAAACATTTATGACAATGCAGAATGTGGCTTATTCTGGGATAGTTTCGATATCATCTGAGTATTCGTCATAAGGGGCCATTTCTCATGGCTGACATCTTCAACTTTCCATACCACAATCTCCGCTACACTAACCTTCCTTTGTTCCAACTCTCAACATTACATGGGTTTTCTCGATTTCTAGCTATAATAACATTTCTTACTGTATCCACCGCTATCTCACGTTCTCATTTCACATCCGCAATAGCGTCATGTCTTTAACCAACCAACAGTGCCTTTCTTAAAACCTGTCTGCCTTATTGACCCCTTGAATACCATCTACCACATCTTCTAACCGACTTTCATCGTTTCATACCACTTAACACTAGCATTCCTTTTGATTACAGCACAACCGATTTTCTGTTGACTGGGCTAATTTCCCAACCTACTTGAGATAATTGTCTGTCCCCTATGCAAACAACAGCTGTATTTCAGAAAATGAAAAGTATCTTATGCAGTAAGTCACTATCGTTGAATGAAAAAGTAAACTTTGAACAATATAATTTTACAAAATTAAAGATTAAATGCCTCTTTATTGTTTCCAATTTGAATGTTTCATGTAGGAATTTAATCTTTAATTGTCATGAAATTTTTTTTTTTAAATTTGTTATTCAATGATAGTGACTTATAGTACAAGATGCTTTTCATTGTCTGAAATACAGCTGTTGTCTGCATAGTAAGTGTGTCATTGAGTAAATGGTCCCATTTACACGTCTCTAGACATATTGGGCTTATGGTAAGTGTGTCGTTGAGTAAAGGATCTGATTTACACGTCTCTAGAAATATTTGGCTTGTGGTTATTGTGTCAGTAATTAAATGACTCAATTTACACGTCTGATGGTATTTTGGGCTTGTGGTAAATGTGTAAGTAAATGACCCCTTGTACACCTCTGATAATAAGCCTTTACAAGTCTTTAAAGATGGCCATCCAAAAAACTCTAGAATACAAAGGTGGCCTCTTCTTTTGCAAGACTACGATTTCGATATCTGTCATATACCAGGTAAAGTTAATAACCTTGCCGATCTTCTCAGTAGACTGTAGAAATCGATATAGATATCACATTTCATGTTATTGTTTGCGTGCATATATGTAATACAACAGGCCAAATAATAATTTCACTTATAAACACCCAGATAGAACATAGTCAATTACACAACAGGCAATTAAACACATGTTACTTGAGTAGGATAATTATTGTCAGAGATGTACAGATTTTTTCCGATTTGCTTACTTGCCACATTTTTAGTCTGAATATTGCGGACAGTCGGATCTTATCAACCCGACACTGTGGTGTATTTAAAGTACTGAACAGACGATGCCGAAGTCAGTCGATCCTTATCAATACATGCAAGTGATGTTATGCAAAGACACTGCATACAGGACAATTCTGAAGGTATTCGAACATCGGCAGCTCGACATTACTCCGTTGGTCGTCTTCTGGTGAGGTCAGACTGTTATTCCAGTTCTAGTGTCCATGGCAAGAGGGAGCTACTCCAGCGGGCACCCACAAGGACAAATGCTAGTATAGTATTTAGATATATAAATTACACTGCATACACCATCCATATTTAACATCATTAATTAGTATCATACTTCGATTTCACAAACACATAGATGCTAATTACCATTTCAAACAAACATTGCATATCATTCATATATTATGATACGTCATGAAAAAGACGAGGAGAGG
>JACEFZ010020493.1:0-18024 GCA_014155875.1 Cepaea nemoralis
GAAAAAGGGGGCAAAGGGGAAATGTTGTATTTTGGGAAGGAGATGTGGTGGGAGAAAAAGTGCAATGGTGAGTCAAATCTTCAATTTTGTATACATGTGGTTTCGTAACCTATTGTGTCCTGTTCTGAGGCGCAGAAGAATGACCTGTTCTGGTCTGTCCATAACGTGGTAGTCGTCTTGAGTAAGGTTTGGTGGCCTTCTGACTGATTTGATCATTCCTTTCTTTTGGTGGTATGTAATAGGCACATCAGGTTGTTCTTCTTTTGCTCCTTCCTTAGCCAATCGATCAGCTCTGTCGTTTCCGGGGACTCCAAAGTGGGATGGTATCCACTGTATGGTGATCTTACGGTGACTGCTAAGTTCAGAAAGTAGTGTCCTCAGAACTGGCAATTTCCCAGACAGGAGCGCCTCTATTACGGATTTTGCATCTGTCAATATCACCACAGGTTGTGTACCATTGCTGGTATTTTGTAATTTCTCTGTGGCTATCTTGATTGCCTCAATTTCAGCATCATAGTTATGGCAGTACTTTCCTGTTGGAACTCTGGCCGTGTCTCTAGTATTATTTGGGTATTCTATGTACACTCCCGCTCCTCCATTTCGAACAGCATTTTGTGCTGACCCATCTGTGTAAACTGGGATCCATAGGTCCTGTGGGTATTCGTCATCAAGGAAGCTGAGAGTGGCTGTTCTGCGCTGTACACTGTTCTGTTCTTCATTGTCAAATATCCCGCTCACTTTTGACTGGATTTGTAGCGATATTCTATGTTCATCTTTCCACGGGGTTCGCTCTGGAATGGTTGTCCAAGTTGTCCCAGTTGATACCAACTGTGGGAAGATCGATGGTTTCTCTGCAGAGTTGTTTGGCCTGGTGGATGAAACTACTTCTTTTCAACCGCCCCATAGCTAAGTTTTTAAATTGGTTCTTCATAGGGTGGCCTGGCAAGCTGAGGAACTTTTCTGCTTGTATGAGTGTTTTTGTATCTCTGCGTTCTCTTAAAGCTTGTGTCCTCCCCATTTTCTCCATTGCTACTATAGGGGTTGATCTCATCCCTCCTGTGATGACTCTAAGAGCTTGATTTTGCACCTTGTCCAGCTCCTGCAATGTAGTTTTTGATGCTGAACACCATGCAGTTGACCCGTATTCCAAGTGTGGTCGTATGCTCTGTTGATAAACTTTGCTAAGTATTTTCCCACTGGCTCCCCAAGTGGTTCCAGTTAGCTTTCTCAGGATGGCAATTTTCCTTCTGGCATTTGCTACTGCTTTTTTGATGTGTTTTCTCCATGTCAGCCTGTCGTCGAATGTTACACCAAGGTATGTTGGTTCCTTATCTTCTCTTAGGGGTGTTCCATTTATCTGAATGCTCCCTGCCTTTTGTTTTGGAGAAAGGGTAAATAGAGTGGTGCTGCACTTGTCAGTGTTTATGCTGATACACCACATATCCGCCCATGCAACAAATGTATCTACAGCTCTCTGTAGCAATATGGTGGCCACTGATGCATGTTCATTTGCGCTCCACAAAACCAGGTCATCAGCGTACATTGCCGCTTTAATTCCATCGGGTAGATTAGCAACAAGATCATTGATGAAGATTAGAAACAGTTTTGATGCTGGAAGCGTGTACTTGTAGTATAACATACTCTAAGTATAATATCCGGAATGTTAGTTAGTTAGTTAGTTAGTCGACAGATCATCCTCGTTGCACATCGGACCATTCAGTCCATAAGTGCTCGGATCCCCTCCTCAGCAAATCCCGCAGCGTGTAGCGGCTAACGACGCCAGTTCTGTGTTGGTTTATCAATCTTCTTTGGCTTCCTGCGTAGTGTTCTTGTTTGGCCACCCCTCTTTTAATTTGCTGCTCTCGCAGTCTGGCCATTGTTGTAGATTCACAGTCATCACTTGGTTCTTGCAAAAGTCTCACTTCTCGTAGAGCATTCAGAATGTCAGCCTGGTCCATGGCGCGTCCGCCCTCCACAGTAGCCTCACCTGCGAGCTTGTCAGCCCGCTCATTTCCTTGTACTCCCGCATGACCTGGCACGAAGATGAAACTAATCTTTGCCAGCCGAGACCGCTCCAGAGGCAGCAACCATTCTCTTCGGATCGACCCCTCCTCTATCCTCTTGATCATGTTCATTGAGTCGCTAAGGAAACAAGCCCTAGTGAATGTCTGTGTCTCGAGCCATGTTATTGCTTTACTTACTGCCATGACTTCCATGGTCAGGCTACTTGTGGTTTCAGTGAAAGCACCAGAGTCCTCCTTCACAATTCTCCCTCCGGCCCGAGCTGTAAAGGCCCATGAGCTTCTCACATGTCGGACGACCGACCCATCTGTGTAGATGACCGCGTCACTGTCTAGCGAATTCTCGAAAATCAACGCTTGTACTTCAGCCTCCACAGCAGCCGGATTTTCTTGTCTGCATTTTCTATCTAGTTGGATGCAAACTGAAAAGGATGTGCAGAAGTCTGTTGGCACTTGCACCCACTCCTCGCCAGGTTCTAAGTCCTCAAGTGAACACACCTGTTGAAGAATGTCTTCGGCTTGACCCATCCACGACCGTCCTCTTTTTAACCTGCTGCCCTTCACCTTCCTAATTTCACTATGCAGTGGATGCTGTGTGTTTGCGTTAATTCTGAGGTAGGCGCGTGCCCTGCAAACTTGCATTCTCTCTTCAATGGTTGGAAAATCAAGAAGGTAGCGCATCGCCCTGCATGCTGTATCTCTTGTACATCCAAGAATAATGCGCATAGCTTCATTCTGTATCCTTTCCATCCTTTCTATCTGCTTATGGCTGAGAGTCAGGATTGCCATTGCATACTCCAAAACAGACATGACCAGCCCCTCGTACAGAAGACATAGATGGCGCTGCTCACAGTTTGCTGCCGCCATCACCCGCATCGCTGCCAAGCCCCGCTTGGCCTTTGTTATCACCTGGTCTATGTGCACATTATAAGCAAGGCTTCGATCAAACCGTATCCCCAGGTAATTCATTGCCTGCGTTCTTTCCACCGTCTCTGAACACAGCATTACAGTTGGTGTTGGATTGTTGACAATATGATTATTCAACGAGAACCAAGTCACTGTTGCCTTTGTTGGGTTGACCATTGCCCCAGCTTCATCACACCAAGTACTTATGCGATTGAGTTCGGTTTGTAGTTCCACAGCAACCTCCTCTCTATCCTTACCCTGACGATACACTAAAACATCATCGGCATATGACAATGTCCTGCCAGGTCCAGTGATCTGCTCACTGGTGATTCTCACTGTGTAGGCGTTGAACAGTACCGGAGATAATGGTGATCCCTGTGGTAGGCCAGGATATATTGTTGTTGGTTCCGAAGTCCAACTGCCACATCTAAAAACTACTTTCCGTTGGAAGAGGGCTGCAGCGATCCAACTAAGGAGGAATGGACTTACGTTTAGTTCAAGAAGCTGAAACATTAAAAAATCCAGTGGTACTCTGTTGTATGCGTCCTCAAGATCAATCGCTGCAGCAACAGTTTCAGTGCCTGAGTGGAAACCTTCATAGACATCATGGGCAAAGACTGCTGCATTGGTCCAGGTTTCTCTTTTTGGACGGTACCCACCCAGGGTAGGTGGGAAAACACCTTGCCTCTCTAGTTGGCTTGATATTTTCCTGGCAATTACCTTCTCCAGCAGCTTGCCTGCTGTATTCTGCATGGTTATAATTCGATATCCCTGAATTTTTTTGTGGTCTTTGTCAGGCTTCGGCAAGGGAATCAGATAGCTATGTAACCATTCCTCCTTGATGCTAGCACTCCCTATACTGTTGTTGTACATGTCTGCTAGTTTCTCTAGCTCATTGTCGGTACACCTATTTATGTCGTCGTATCTTATGCCATCAGGACCTGGAGCACTGTTTTTTGATCGTCGAAGCACAGCCTTGATTTCTTTCACTGTCACTGTGTCTTCATCCGAAGTGTTCTGGGCATCCGGAATATAGGAGGGCTGATGTCATATCCAGTATGTAGAGGTGTTGATGTCACATGATCAGGAACCATATTAACATCACAGAAGTATACCAATCTGGCTAACAAAAAGGGAATCGATCATGACCTTCGATTTAAACCTATCTAGGAATAAATACTTGGCCTAATGTGAGATTGGGGCCGCAGTAGCGCAGTGCCTAAATGTTCCCTGTCTGTCCGGTGGTCACAGATTCCAATCTGTATCGAAACGGATTATTAAAATTGACTTGCTCTCCCAGTCCGACTCCTCCTAAACTGGGCACCAGAAAATATCTCGGGGAATTGGCGGGCGGTGTTATATGGACCATATCGCCGCTCGAATGCCGATTGGTCTATACAATTATGGATCCAACACCATAAGCCTATGGCGCCTCAACCGTCCCCAATTCCATCACTTCGTACAACAGTGAATACCTCAACGTGGCCGGTTTTCAACAACAGCAAGGAATCATCATCATCATCATCATCATCATCATCATCATCATCATCATCATCATCATCATCATCATCATCATCAACATTTAATTCCATAACAGTATGCCGTTTGCCTTTCTCTCTAATTCTATGTAAGTGTGAATTGATAAATATATGCATGTTTATTTTATGAATGTTGTCCTTGACCTACTATTTCCTCTTCTCCCCAGTATCGATCCCTCTAATACACAACAGTAGGTATAATATCCACACAGAGACTGCTGATCTACCAACGAGACAGCTGCAAGTAGTAAAGATAAACAAGACAGCAAGTCATCAATCGCTCTAACAATCAGCCACGCTGAACACACCACTAGACTATAGCCACTATCACCGCACTGGAACAACATATGAAATGGTGATAATGGCGTATATCTGAAGCTGATCAAATGCGTAACTATTATTCATATTTCAGACTAATCTCATCCCATCTCATCATGTTCCTCTTGTACCTTGTGGTGTCGATGTGAAGTATAAACATCGTGAGAGTGCCCGATTATGGGCTTTATGTATCGATATTCCCATGGACTCTCCTATTCCCCCCGTCCAACGTTTACGTGGTCGGCCCCTTCCTCTGTTTCCATCTGGTCTGTACATCATTGCTTTTTGTATGGCCAAACCATTTGACTTGCTGCTTTCTAATAAAATCTAGTGCTGCTATAACCCCCACTTTAGTCCTGATTTTTTCATTTCTGATCTTATCTCTTTTTGATACGTTGAGTATTCTTCTCAGGAATCTCATTTCTGTTGTTGTTATTTTTCTTTTCTCTTTTTCTGTCATTGTCCAGGTTTGGCATTGGTAGCATAGAGTTGGTAGGAAGTTTGTATTGTAAAGTGCTTTCTTAGTAGTTATTGATACATGTTTGTTCTTTAGTATTGGTGCCATTTATCCAGTGAGTTGGTTTACCTTAATGCATCTATTTTCGATCTCGTCTTCTGATTTGCGATATGATGATATTATGCTTCCTATAATTTATTCTTTCAGTATGTCTGGTTCTAGTTCTTCGGTGACATCTGTGTAGGTTTATTGAAGTCCAGTGACATCTGATGGGGTGTTGAGAAGTTGTTCGAAATACTGCTTCCATCTTATTAGGATTTGTTTTTGTTCATTTATTGGTTCTCCATTTTCGCTGTTAATTATTTCAGTTGGGTCGAAGGGTTCTCCTCTGGTTTGCTTTGCACTTATCCTTTTGTAGAAGTTTATAATTGCCTCCTTGTAGTTTTTATTTAGGGTTTCTCCATACTCTTCCCAGTCTTTTTGTTTTTACCTCTTTACTATTCTATTCACATGTCTTCTGGCTATTCTATATTCTATGTAATCACATTCCTGTTTGCTCTTCACCAACTTTTTATATTTTTCTTGTTTGTCTTTTACCGCTTTCTTTACCTCTACGTTCCACCAACCTGTTATTTTCTTTATCCGTGTTTCGCGTTTTTTCGTGGTTCCACATGTTATTTTTGCAGTATTTAAAATGTTTGATTTGAACATCTCCCATTCTTCTTCCACTGTTTTTCTTTCTATAGGTAATTTTACAAAGATTTCAGTTAGTTCTTTCTCATAATTTTCCCTTACGGTCTTTAAGGTTTTTTAAGTTTACTGATTCGCATGGCATGTATTTTCCTGCTCTTTGTTTTCTTCTTCTGATTGTTCTTATTGTGGCAACGACTGCTTTATGATCTGTGTTTATACTTAAATTGGGCACTGCCCGTGCATCTAATATATTTCTCGTTCTGTTATTTCTAGTTAATATAAAATCAATTTGGCTTTTAGTATCTAGATCGTTCCATTTATACCAGGTGTATACTTGTGAGTCTTTATGTTTATACAATGTGTTTGTTATAAAGAGGTCGTGTTGGCTGCATAGCTATATCAGCTCTATTTCAAACTAAGATGACTCGAAATAGAGGACACCTTGAGAGAATCAAAATAATAAGTAATAAATTAATGCCACTGTAGGGACCGCAGAAAATTGTGTGAAGGTGACTAAGCACCAATATTTGCCTTGCCTACTTCCCATCCCAGATAACACTAGTCTCATGGAATAGGGCTGGGTGACACTGTTTAATTGAAACATATCCCCGCTAACAGGGACTGAACCTGGGCTGTTGTGTTGGTCAGGTGGTGCTCTGTTAACTACACTCCTACATCTTTTAACATAACAGTACAACTACAGGACCTTCACTCCAAGTCTTCAGGTGCATTGGGTATATGGTTAAAAACACATCAACGGACCATGTTACACACCTTAGGTGTAACTGGGTGTAACGGTGCCAGGCCCGTGTTGTTACAGACAAGTGGCCACTCTGTGGGAGATGTGGTCAGTCTCAGGCAGCCGTCTTTGCTTCCAGGACATTTCCGGATGCCCATTTTAGGCTCGCCCAACCTGTGAGTCTAAATATCAGCCCCTATGCGGAATCAAAGCCATGACCATCGGGCGGATCGATCGCATGACCACCCGGTCGACAGGCGAGTGTCTAGTTACTACCGTGGCTACTAACTGGTTTATAGATAAAGGGATTTATACCCATGGGGAAGGCCTGTTTATAGCTTTCTTTATCATCCCTGTTATTCAAAGAGTTATGTGGACACGATATGAAACACAGTGTATTAAACTACAATGGCATCAACTATTCATGTTCATAATACAACATGCTCATTGTATAATGGATAAAAGATAAGTCTAGTGCTTTCTGTATTTGCAACTGCAGAAAATGAGAGAACCTAGTGGTAGGACATCCTTACAATTCCCGCACATCCAGGTGCTGCACTATCCGCACTGGGAAGTTCTGTATGCAGTTCTGACGCAGAAACCTGGGTGAGAGGAAGACATTCATGATTTCACTGCTTTTATTGTCAGTCAGAAGACGTGAATAAATGATGCAGGGCGCGCGCGCGCACGCACGCACGTACGCACACACACACACATACATACATACATACATACATACATACATACATACATACATACATACATACATACATACATACATACATACATACATACATACATACATACATACATACATACATACATACATACATACATACATACATACATACATACATACATACATACATACATACATACATACATACATACATACATACATACATACATACATACATACATACATACATACATACATACATACATACATACATACATACATACATACATACATACATACATACATACATACATACATACATACATACATACATACATACATACATACATACATACATACATACATACATACATACATACATATATATATATATATGGACTTAAGAAAATTACTTCCCTGTCTTGTTATTTACTTAATCATTTAACTCTTTGCTCATCATAATTTGCCTGAAGTGATGCGTGGTTCACTTGGAAAATGCTATAATACATTTTAGAAACATCATCATCATCATCATCATCATCATCATCATCATCATCATCATCATCATCACCATCATCATCATCATGCAGTGACTTGCCTGCCGGCGTGGGCGATCATGCTTCACCACAAATTGCGATCTCCGACGGCATGGAATTATTAGTGTGTCGACTCCATTCCGTGCCATGACACAAGACTGTCAATAATTTTTTCACGCTGTCTTCCTTCACCCCTCTTTCAGCAACTCTTTCCGGTTGTCACAACATGTTCCATCTTGTGTCTTCTCAAAATGTGGCCAAATAATGATGACTATCTCTTTCTGATGTTTGTGATAAGTTGTCTTTGCTACTTAGATTCTCTTAAACTGTCCAGGTTGCTTGTTTTGGCTGTCCAGAAATCTAACGCATGTTAATCCTCTGCGGTTAACAATTACACATAACAGTTTATATAAAATCCCTGGGACTCGTGCAGTTTACAAACTCAAAATATGCCCCTAGCAGCATATACACAATTTGCTTCAGTGACGGGCAACTTGTAGTTTTGTGGACATATTGTACATACCAAGAAACACACCACACATTGATTCGTTACTCTATAAATGGTGCATTTTTTAAACGATGCCCATCGCGAGGGGGGTGGGGGGTTCGAAGACATGACCAGCGTGTCTGCAGGCAAGTGTGCTAACCACTGCACCACAGTGGCTCCCATGAGCTAACTAACTAACATATGCGATTATCTGCATTGTATGATTTTTCAAATGTATTATATCTATTTGTCTTAAATTCATGATATCGGACTGCCTGTGTTTCTATACACTATGTCATCCATCCGTCCGCCCGCTCGTTTAACATAATCTGTCTTTCTGCATGTATACCATTGCTGGATATCTAGGAAGAAATGTAGAATGTCTATAGACTGCACATCACTTGCCCTAGAATAGCCGCTTGACAGTGTACATGGTAAGTGTACATGGTCAGTGTACATGGTCAGTGTACATGGTCAGTGTACATGGTCAGTGTACATGGTCAGTGTACATGGTCAGTGTACATGGTCAGTGTACATGGTCAGTGTACATGGTCAGTGTACATGGTCAGTGTACATGGTCAGTGTACATGGTAAGTGTACATGGTAAGTGTACATGGTAAGTGTACATGGTCAGTTTGGTATGTCACCTTCAGAAACAAATTCTTTATTTTCAGCGACCAAAACCATGTCATAAGCATAATGAATGTTTACATTGTACCGAGCAACTAGTTTTCATGGCATGTCTTGTATTGATCTCACTATTATTTCTCTGTACAAATTGAACAGATCGGGTGAAAGTACACAATTCTGTCTAATGTTTAATGTGTTGAAAAGTTTCTAATTGTTTGTTATTTCTTATAGTTTATCTTTGTTGCCAGTACATATTCTTTATTATTCTCGGAACTTCACCATCAATGTTTAACATTTCCAACATTGTAATAATTTCTTCGCGTTTCTCATCTCATCTTATCTCATCAGGTTCCTCTTGTACCTTGTGGTGTCGAGGTGAAGTATACACATCGGGAAAGTGCCCGCTTATGGGCTGCATGTATCGATATTCTCATGGACTCTGCTATTCCCTGCGTCCATCGTTTACGTGGTCGGCCTCTTCCTCTGTTTCCATGTGGTCTGTACATCACTGCTTGTTGTGGTATACTGTTAGTTGATAACCTCCTTGCATGGCCAAACCATTTGACTTGCTGCCTTCTAATAAAATCTAGCGCAGCTATAACCCCCACTTTAGTCCTGATTTATTCATTTCTGATCTTATCTCTTCTTGATACAGGATTAAGATCGGCTAGCCTCCCACAGGAGGGGTGAAAAGTGAAAATCAGTAGCCTTCCGATGACCCGCAGAATGCACAAGTCACCTCCACGCAGTGTAGACCGGGAAACCATGACCGCGGTGTCATGGGCTAACGGGGCTATGGCTCGCCATGGGGAACGGACTCCCTATGGTCAGATTTTTGGCCTAAACCTGCGACTGGCCTAGCAAGCCGGCAGGGGATCTTCATACTACTCGTGGAAAAACTAAGAAGTTCTTCGTGTTTAACCTTATCAAATGCCTTTGTGTAGTCAATTTAGCACAAATATAGATCTATGTTAATTTCAATCCTTCTTTCTGTTCATGTTCTCAACATGTATGTGGCATTGTTTACGACTTTATCTTCCATAAATCTCCAATTTGTGGTTTTATTTTATTTATTCTTATTTTCTTTGTTTTATCTAGACTCAATCTTCTCCACGGTTCATGATTGTTAACAGTTAACAGTTGTTAACAATTTGGTCAAAATATCCAACAGCCGAGGATTATTGAATAATCTCATATACACCCCAGCGGGGGTGTTGATGTAGTGGTCAGGACGTTAAGCTGACAATGACACGAGCGTGGTATGACAAGGGTTCGATGTCAATTCTCATTGTCTGCTGCGGGAGTAAAAGACAGGCCACCAATTTATCTGTACACTCGGGGCTTCAAAATTGTAATGATCCTACATCTTCACATACCCACGGCAGTTTCCCACTGTGCCACTAGATTGTTTTGTTGTTGTGAATAGACTCCGCAATCAGCAAAGCGAACTTTTATAATCAACTAATAACAAGTAGCTTCTGGGTTTGTAAGCTTAGAATTACGCGCCCATTGAAACTAAAGAAAGCAAAGTATAGTAACACTGTAAACTACCAGATAACAAACACTTAGAAAGCTTGGGGGAGATATTGGCTACCAAATTCCGTTAAAAGAACGTAAGATGCAATCTTGAAACAATCATGAACAAGTCTACAAGAGGGTTTACGTGAGTCAGTTGAAGACCTGTACTCCATTGGGAGGTGAAAGATAGAAGCAGAAGAAGCTTTCAGTAAAGTAATTAGCTTGGAATCAATAATTTATTGTTCGTGATTTTGGTTTACTTTCAATACTACTACTTCTAGTGCAATGGACTGATTTATTTTGAACTGATTAGCTTTCCCTATAACCAGCGTCCCTCGCCGTCAGACGAACCCATTCCGACTTCTGGGGTACTTGTGATTACGTCCCATGTCAAGGGTTCGTAGAAGGAAAAGAAAAGTACTCATTAACATGTACCTATGCTTAAAGTGTAAAGACATAACACATTACTCTTACAAGAATTGCAGCTCTGGCAAACCTTCAAAGACCTCATCTGTCAGGTACTTCAGCCCAGACGATTGAATCTCCCTGTTGAAAGAAATAATTGTTAAGAACGCATTTCAAACGTTTATAGGTCGCTACAGACACAATGTGGCAAGTAAGCCGTACAATATTGAGAAGCGAAACGTTGTGGAGGGAGCATCAAATTTCACTGTAAGAAAGAAAATGCTTACGGTATTATCTAGAACCTGTTTTGCTGTATGGCAGCGAATCATGGAACGTTAATGAACAAATTAGGAAGAGATTATGTTCAACGGTGATATGATTGTGAGGCGAATATTACGAACACCTAGGACTGCCAGAGTACCTAACAATGATTGTCAGGAAGAGGCTAATGGAACTGGGACATTATATACAATTCTGCTCTAACAGATATAGTACACAAGTAATGTAGTAATTTCCTCTTCAAGCTGTTAGTGTTATAATTAGGATATATATATATATATATATATATATATATATATATATATATATATATATATATCCTATATATATTTATAGGCCGGCTCCATGGCCGAGAGTTAGCAGCTTTCTCCGCTAACCCCGAATACTCTCGTCACAGTGACGCGACGAGAATTAGCAGTGGTTCGAATCGCAAAAGTGACTTATGAGAGTATGGAGCCGGTCGCTCAGAAAGTCGTGGCGTGCTGATGAGCGTAATCTAGCCTAGGAATCAACATACAGCTGAAAGATGCTGGTGTTGACCGCAATATCCTGAAACAGGATGGAAACGCGAATATATATATATATATATATATATATATATATATATATATATATATATATATATATATATACCATTACCATTGGCACCTTGCCGTCTTGACAGACGATAGTTTGTGCTTTAAAAAGGCATAATAACTTTTAACTATGGCGGTAGCGAGTGTGACTGATAAGGCCAATTTGCGCTGTAAATGTCCGTTCACAGTGGGTGCATGTGAACACGTGGTCATTTCCACCATCATGCACCATCTTACGTCTCAAACGCTTGGTGTGTGACTTTTCTGCAATAATTTTCTCCTTTGACTTTATTCCATTTCTGATATTTGCCCTCCATGCAACACGTTCAGCGGCGACTTGCTCCCAATGTGCATTATCAATGCATGTATCAATCATGTCCCGCTTACACACATCTTTGTATCGTAGTAGAGGCCGACCCTGAGATCTCTTACCCATCTGTAATTCACCAAAAAGATATCCTTTGGTATTCTACCATCATCCATCCTCCTAAGATGTCCTATCCATCTAAGTCTACGAAGACTGAGCATGGAATAAACTGTCACACAACCTGATCTTTCCAATACTTCAGTATTTGTGATTTTGTCTTGCCACTTAATACCAAGAATTCTTCGCAGACACCGCATATGAAAGCTGTTTAAATTGTTCTCTTGGTGTGAGTAAGTTGTCCAGGTTTCACTGCCATAGAGAAGAGTACTAAGGACACAGGCTTGATAGACAAGGACTTTTGTTTTGGCAGTAAGCTTCCTGTTCTCCCAGACTCTTTTTCTTAACCTGTTCATTGTTGTTGCTGCCTTACCAATCCGGATGTTGATTTCCTGATCTAGGGATAATTTGCTATTTACCACTGATCCTAGATATGTAAAATGGTCTACTATCTCTAGTTCGGCGTCGTCAATAAAGATTGATGGTACCCCATGTGCACCTTGTGACATAATCTGTGTCTTCTTTTTGCTAATTGTTAAACCAAATTCAGAACAAGCATTGGAGAATGCAGATAGTAGACATTGCAATTCTTCCTCAGAGTGGGTCGTAACTGCAGCATCATCTGCAAAAAGCCACTCTCTGATCAGTACCCTCCTAATTTTGGTCTTAGCCTTCAATCTCTGAGCATTGTAGAGGCCGCCATCTGAGCGTGAGTGAATGTATATACCACCATCCTGATCACGAAATGCATATTTCAGTAGAAGTGAAAAGTATATATATATATATATATATATATATATATATATATATATATATATATATATATATATATATATATATATATATATATATATATATATATATATATATATATATATATAAAGAAACCAGCCAAGCAGAGACAGCAAGAATACCGCATGACGAGAACACAGAAGAAGAACCATCTGCAAAGTCTAACCATTAGAGAACTCCTGTTTGCGGACGACCAAGCACTAATAGCAAAATCAGAAGCTGAATTACAAGACCACATGAATAGTCTAAACGAAATGTGTAGGGAACATAACATGAAAATTAGCACAAGCAAAACAGAGGTAATGACTATAACTAAAGAAGAACAAACAACAACAATTCACCTAAACGAACATCCCTTGAAACAAGTAAAGAGTTTCAAGTACCTAGGAAGTATAATATCATCAAATGGCAGATCAGAAGACGAGATCGAAAATAGGTGCAATAAGGCAAATCAACTCATTAGACAAATGGCACCAATACTAAAGAACAAACATGTATCAATAACTACTAAGAAAGCACTTTACAACACAATCTTCCTACCAACTCTATGATACTAATGCCAAACCTGGACAATGACAGAAAAAGAGAAAAGAAAAATCACAACAACAGAAATGAGGTTCCTGAGAAGAATACTCAACGTATCAAGAAGAGATAAGATCAGACATGAACAAATCAGGACTAAAGTGGGGGTTAAAGCAGCACTAGATTTTATTAGAAAGCAGCAAGCCAAATGGTTTGGCCATGCAAGTAGGTTACCAGTCAACAGCATACCACAACAAGCAATGATGTACAGACCAGATGGAAACAGAGGAAGAGGCCGACCACGTAAACGTTGGACGGAGGGAATAGCAGAGTCCATGGGAATATCGATATATGAAGTCCATAATCGGGCACTCTCACGAAGTTTATACTTCACCTCGACACCGCAAGGTACAAGAGGAACATCATGAGATGAGATGAGATGACACACACACACACACACACACGCACACGCACACGCGCGCACACGCACGCACGCGCACACGCGCACACACACACACACACACAGACACACACACACACACACAGACACACACACAGACACACAGACCGACAATCACACACACACACACACACACACACAAAATGGGTTACGGAGTGCAGATCGACGGATCTTCTACGCAGTAGGAATTTAAAAAAACAAGAATGCGCTTGTTTGTTGCTTGATGTCCAAGTGAAACACAAAATATGGCAAGGAAACTCAAGGGAAAAAAAGGGAGTGGGGGCGGGGGTATACATACAACAAATATAGGCGAACGTTTCGACCACAGTCTTCATCAAGGAAAATGGCGGTCAGTCACTGCCAAACTGTAATTTACTGCCAACATAGTACCTTGCGTGTATGGCAGGGGGGGGGGGGGGGGGGGGTCTTGAGCTGAGGAATTAAGGCCGCCTGGCTAGTGCAGTCGCGAGAACTGGCAGGGTTAGAATTTTCTTTTTGCCCCGACAGAAAAGAAATCCCACACCTTACCGAGATATCGAACCTGGGTCTCCCGAATGAGAGTCCGGCGTTCTAGCCACTCTGCCAGCCGCTCAGTATGGTCGAATAAATAAGAGCACTCGCCGTTGCCGAGGTACTGGGTTCAAGCCCTACGCCAGTCAGTTGATCTAACATGCTGACTTCCCGTCTTTGACTTGGGGATGTAACTAAAAATTACAAATACCCCAGACGTTGGCGAGGGACACTGGTAATAGGGAAAGTTAATCCATAAGCAACAATTAGTCGTGTGCACTAGAAGTAGTAGTAAGTGTGGGGACTACGCTTGAGTTCAAAGCAAGCAACCGCAAAAAAGTATGAACGAACAAGAAAACCAAAACAACAAACACCAGACCAAAAAGTATGAACGAACAAGAAAACCAAAACAACAAACACCAGACCAAAAAGTATGAACGAATAAGAAAACCAAAACAACAAACACCAGACCAAAAAGTATGAACGAATAAGAAAACCAAAACAACAAACAGCAGACAAAAAAGTATGAACGAACAAGAAAAACAAAACAACAAACACCAGACCAAAAAGTATGAACGAATAAGAAAACCAAAACAACAAACAGCAGACCAAAAAGTATGAACGAACAAGAAAAACAAAACCAACAAACAGCAGACCAAAAAGTATGAACGAACAAGAAAACCAAAACAACAAACAGCAGACCAAAAAAAAAAAAAACTGGGGATCTGAAAATAATCAAAAACTTGCTTTGTCATAGTATGTGATGTATTTGGACTTTCGTCGAATGAAGCACGTGGAAATAGTGCACATTTATTGTTTGGACTGATTAGCTTTCCCTTTTGTTCGGGAGACCCGGGTTTGATCCCTCGGTTAGGTGTGGGATTTTTTTTTTCTGTCGGGGGCAAAAAGAAAATCCAAACCTGCACAGTTCCACTAGCCAGGCGGCCTTAATTCCTCAGGCTCAAAAGTCCCCTCTGCCATACACCGCAAGGTACTATATTGGCAGTAAATGACAGTGACAGTTTTGACAGTTATTTTACAAGCACTATAGGCAGCGGTTAGAATGATCTAAGGCAAGGAAATGATGTATGGACAAAATGCCTTATTTTTTTTTCTTGGCATTACCAGATATTTTGAGTTATGAATAATTACAAGCACGAGAAACAGTGGTTAGAATGATCTAGGAAAATGCTGCAAGGACAAATGCCTTAATTTTTCTTCTCGGCATGACCAGAAATTTTGGGTCGTGAATGAAACATTCAGAGGAAAGCTTTAGACTGACAATGAATCCTCTGAATGAATCATTTTTGTCATTAAAAGATTAAGGTGTATCTTAATGAATAACTAGGGCTGCGTGGTCTCGAGGTATGGTGTCCGCCTCGAGTGCTGGAGTTCCCGGGTTCAAGCCCCGGTCAAGCCCCGGTGATGACCGGGATTTTTTTTTATCGTGGACTTCTAGTAATAACATTTCCCCTGGTCTCTGGGTAGTGAGATCTGACACCCGTGTGTATTGTTGCGCACGTAAAAATCCCTTGGCAGTTGGAAATCGAAGAAGAGTAGCCTAAAGGCGCTGCCCGGGCAAAATGTCGAGTTAAAAATCTACCCAAAGTATTTCAGGATCCTCGCTGGTGCTACGGAGTTTGTGCACTGAGCTGAGTTTCTCTAGACTCAGGTTTGAGTTAGGAGCAGAACGGAGCACTTATGGGTTGCACCCGTGTGCCATGATGTTGATCCATCGACTAAAACTAAACTTAATGAATAACGTTTGCGGCTGCCCGTGTGAGTTAGCAGAAATCTAGATGTTTCAAACATTTAGATTATCGTCGTTATAGTTAATGTTGACATGGCCAAACCATTCTGACCAATAAAAAGATGTCAATTGAAACGAGAAAAAGAGTGTTGAGGGGATACATAGAGCCTGTTCTAAAACGAATGTATGGATGTGTAACTTGGACAATGAGCAGTCAAGCCGAAAAGCATCTGATGGCTGCAGAAATGTGGTTTCTGAATAAAATGCAAACAATACCATGGACAGACAGAAAAACCAATGACCAAGACACAGGAGAAAAATGAACATCTAAACTGATTAGAAAAATTAGACGTAGACAGTCAAAATTTTTTGGACATGTTATGAGCAGAAATGGATTGGAGAACTTAGTGACAACTGGCAAGATCGAAGGGAACAGACCAAGAGGAAGACCGAGAGGAAAATACCTGGATGGCTTGGCCACATGGCATGGACGAGACAGGAACACTGAGCTGATCCACGACACTGGTGATCGAGTGAAATGACGAGTCATGACCGCCCACGCTTTCCGGCATGGCACATGATTATTGTTTGATTTAATTTTACATGTCATTGTTCGTGAACACGTGAACGGAATATTTTTTATTTGATAGCAGAACGGGAGCTAGCTTTGGGGAAAAATTTGGTGTTCAGTAACGCTCGGTGTATCTAATTGAATCATCATCATATCATCATCATCATCATCATCATCTTCCACTTCTGCCGTCAAGCGTCGTGGGAGGAATAATTTGCGTTCCAGCGCCCGGTGGGCGGCACTGGATAGTGTCATTCCGTGTGGTTGTACAATGTCTCTGATGTTTTTAAACCCAGTTCTTCTTGGACATCCCGGTCTCGTCACAGATGATCTTGATGTAAGGCAGTGATGGTAGTTTCTGATGTTGCTTCTAACGACATGGCCAAACCACTTTATCTTGTCTTTCAATAAATGTGGCAAAGGGGTGTCCCACAATCTGTTGATAAAAGCATTTTTACTCGGTCTCGGATTTTTATGTTTGGGAGCTCTCCTCGTGCATCTATTTTGCAGGTGTTGATTTTGCGAAGGGGTAATTTTGGGTAAAGTCCAGGTTTGAGTTGGTAGCATAGGGTTGGTGTGAATATGCTGTTTATTATCTGTCGTTTGCGGAATGGGTATGTTTGGAGTTTCAGTAAGGGTGATAGTGATATGTAAGTCACTAGCTTTTTGACATTGATTTCAAATTTTCTGTCCAATCGCCACTTCTGTGATCATATTCCAAGGTATTTGAATTCTTTAACTTGTTTTAGAGTTGTGTTATTTATCTGTATATTATGGGCCCGGGGATCTGCAACTTTCATTACTTGGTTTTTGGCTGTGTTTATATCATATTGTATCGCTGCAGGGTTTAATCAGATTAGTAAAAGATTTTTTAGTCTGCCCTCATCGCTGTATAAAAGGAACTGATTTTCTGCAAAAAGAAGTTTATTTTTTCCCGTGGGTCAGTTTTTTCATCTGGAGTAAAGAGTTCTAAATTTTCGAATCGTTCTCCGAAACTTTCTTCTTGGAAATTTGTCCATGTAGATATTGAAAGCAGGGGAGAGAGACACATCCCTGCCTCACTCCTGTATTGACTGGAACATGTCTGATATACCTCTTTGTTTTACGCACTTCGGCTCGATGGTAATGGCTTGAGTTTCCAGCAGTTGCCTTGTATCCCCTAGTCTTTAAAGGAAATTTTTAGTCCCTTAAATTTTTTGTATCTGTTACTTTTT
>JACEFZ010020494.1:0-140000 GCA_014155875.1 Cepaea nemoralis
TGTCCTGTTAATTTCCCGAGAGGAGATTGGAATCAACAAGCACATCTTTAAACTTATTATCTGTTGGGATTATTGACTGACTTTGGTCTACACTCCTCTCTTCTGTCTTCCCTTCCATATATCTATTTCTTTCACTCTCTCTATTATTCCCTCAACACATACTCCGACAACAGTTCCTTTCAACGATAAGATAAAAGATTTATTAATAAAAACTATGTCTGGTGTATGTATGGATATTGTCTATGTAGTTGGTATGTTCTTCTAGTGTGGTTGCCAGATATGAACTCTGAATGTCTATCAGCTGTGTTGCTTCTCGCCCTTTCATTCTTCAAGATCACAGGACAGCACATCAAACAGGACAGAGCTCACCCTGGATGATCCGTATGCTTGAATCTGATGGTAAATCCGTTATTGAATGAAACAAAAACTGTTCACCACTGAGTCAAGGTACCGTAATAAAAGTCCCGTAAGTTTATGAATGCGCCTGAATCTGTTTCATGACGGTAAGTATCCAACATCGAAAAACCACCACATCGTCACAGTTCTTCCTATAGTCTTTTATTACTAGCACTGTTTTACTTGTCTATTCTTTCTTCCTTATGCATACAATACGTATGTAGTTGTAAGTATCCCTGCTTGCCCCAGGGTAACATCTTTTCCTTTTAAGGGTTTTAGTGGTATATTCGTTTGAGCATACAGTGTTCTGTATTTGATTTAACTTTATTATTTCTTCATCTTAAACATGTCCATGTTCTGTTTGGTTCTAAGTAAGTACTTTATTTGTTCAAGTGTAGTACTCTTCATCTCTTCTCTGCTTTCACTAGGAGATTGGAACCTGTGGAGAAGTATAACAGATCCAGTGATAAGCGTCCGCCCCTTACTACTACTTATGCAAGTGTCCTTCTCCAGCCATAATGACAAGGCTTCCGAAGTGAACACCCGCATAAGACATATGAATTCACCAAAGTCTAAACTATCCACTAATAGAAAGCCATGGTAAATGCTATTCACTTCACATCTATATTCCTATGCTAAACTATACTCTAATATACCTTATAATAATCCTAGTCTGAATTGGGAGTACTAATGCACAATAGATACACAAACGTTCTTCTGAACGCAGCACCACCCTTTTCATAATCCTTTGTCTCATGAAACCCAAGAATCACACTAAACTTCCACAAAGAGTTGCCACTCTTTATAGGTCATTTTTGCCGCATAGTCCTTGACCTTGCTTGACACCTCAAGTTCCTACTTCATTATCACAGTTAGTGGAAATTACAGATCTGAAACTTTTCCATTATTCATACATCAGACCGCAATATGCTGTCCAATAATGCTGTCTGCCTTTGTCGCAAACCAATTTTTCCACGCGACAGGTTACCTGTGCTGTAGGCCGGCCCCTTCTGTGTCTTGACCTATAAACACATGCGCCTGATCACTCCTTTGTTTGTTACCCTTACTGCTTCGTTTGTTAACCCTTCTTCTACCTGGTTAGTCGGTGTATACAGTCGTCTATCTGGGAATCATTAACTCTCAGTATTTCACGACATAGGCCCCCTCTTAAGAGATTAGACCGCGTCGAATCTTTCTCACTGTAGGTTTGATTCCCATGATCCACAACCCTAGTCTTCTTCCTCCGGAGCTGGATGTCTGGATAAGAAATCCGCTCCTACATTCTCCTTACCAAGGATGTATTCCACTGTGAAGTCCAGTTGCAGCAACAACGTCCATCACATCCACCGTGCGTTGAGCTTCTGCGAAGTAGCTATTAACATCACGTGTTGATGATATGATTGGATCCTCACATGGCTCACCTCATTATCCAGTAGGCGCTCTAATTGACACCCTACTATACTACTCACGACTGAAACTAGTGTTGGCTCCTCGCTCCTGTACGTCCGGTCGACCTACTTTCGACTTGCGTCAGCGACGGCTCACAATACAGACGGATTGTCCCATCCTGATTGTAACACTGCTTCCATGTCCTCTTGGTTTCCCCCGGCTTTGCCTCTGGGGATGTTCCACCTCGTCCTCGATGGACCGAGTCGTCTTTCCCAAATCTCCTGGACTTTTGCTTCCAGGACCATCTTGGGCGATATTGTATCTGGTCAGCCAATCTTCGGTTGGAGTCCTGGGTAATTCTCGCTTTTCCCGACGTTACCCACCCCTTCTGAACTTGGTTACCGGTGAAACTTTCACTCTTGTCCTTTCCCTGACTTGTGATTTCCCTCCTCCTGTCGTTGGGTAAATCTGACCTATCACGTACTGTCCCATAGGCCCTCCTATGTTGTACTGGCGATCTCTGGTCTTCGTCTGGACTGGTAACCTTTGTCCCAATGGCTGCCATCACCATAAAGTGCGAAGCTTTGCTCCCGGATCTCTCTTCATATTTCCTAATGAGATGTCTAGGGAGATTTTTCTTCTCTTCCCCGATCCGTATTTTGTAGATGTTCTTGGACACCACCTTTTCCACAGGATAAGGTCCTTTCCATCCTACTTGGAGTATATTGGTCTCTGCTGGACTCCACACTTCCACTTTGTCTTCCACTTTAAGAGCTAGTTTCCTCTTAATTCGCTTGTTGGGTGGTGCTTTCTGGCACTCCGAACAAGACTTCACCCACCGGCGTACATCTCCGGTCATTCCTGGCCAGCAATAATGGCCGGATATTTGCTGCAAGGTCTCTCTGACACCCATATGTCGATTCTCGCCTATGATGTGTCCACTCTGAAGAATGTGAGGACGGTGGGTCTCTGGAACCACCCACTGCTCGTGCAGGTTATCTCCCCTCCCAGCTCTCCGATAGAGTAGTTGATTCTTCAGAAAGTACTGTCCCCGTTCTGGTGGCTCAGCACTTCTTTGCAGCTTCCTGTAGCAAGGATGCAACGTAGTATCCTTCCTCTGGGCAGTATGCAATTCTCCTATCCCTGAGTTGTCGCATAGTGTCTCTGCCTCTTTTTCCTTCCCTTGAGATCCACTGACTACTGTTCCCTTTTGGGCTGGCTGTTTGGGCATCCCCAAAAAGACATATTTCGTGCCAATGATCATTGGAAATAAGGAGTCAGATAATACAGCAGCTGGAATAATGCCCGTGACGTACCTGGATTTAATCTCCACCTTGGCGATTGGCAGCGTCATGGTAACAGCACTCCTCATTGCCGGCTGTATTTCTATGGTCTCCCCTGTAAGTTGGTCTGGGCTTACCAAGCTGGCGTCCACCACCGCTTCCCCATCCAAACCGGTATCGTAGAGACAAGCAACCTGCTGGCCATTGACTTCAATAAGTTCAACCACAGGTGGTCTCTCTTGGTCCTGAGTGCCTTTCATCTCCTTGACCGTTTCCTTGCCTTCCTCTTTTAATTCCTCGAGGTTGGTTATGCAATTGGCGTCGTTTGCCTTGCATCTGCAGTCCACAGTATTATGTGTTATCGACTGGCAGTGTGTGCACCCTGTTCCCTTCCTAGGTTTCCGTGTGTCCTTTTTGTTCCTTTCTCCTTCGCCGACCTCAGCCTTGTCTGTGATCACCGATGTAGGAATCACTTTGCATGCTGCGAAGTAAGAACTTTTAGGTTTCGATCTGCAGTCTTTGGTGTTGTGAGAGGCCGCCTTGCAAAATGAACACCACTTCTCAGACCACTGTCGTTTCGCTTGAGAATTCGAGGTGCTCTGGTTTCCTACCTTCACCTTCTCTGAACTCTCCTCTGTGTGCTTTATATAAGGTTCCACTTTTTCTCCTTCCCAGTTTTTAGGTTTCTTTTTCTCTGGTTTCTCCTGACCTTTGGTTTGTGTACTTAGTTCCTCAGTTTCACCATGTACTTCCACGAACCTTTCCGCCAGCTTATTCACAACATCAATCCGTTCCGCCCCTTGTTCTCCTAAGAAGGTTCTGAGAGGTTTCGACATTTGCTTTCGCATCTGGTCTACCACCATCATCTCTTCGAGACTCTCATAATCCCTCTTGAATTCTGCCAAGTCCATCCATTTCTGGAGATAGGATTTCAGCCTTCAGACTGTAGGCGGCGAATAGTTCTCCCGGCTCTCGTCTAGACGATCTAAACTTCTTCCTATACGTTTGTGCTGTGACTTCATAATGTTTCATCAAAGCGGCTTTCAATTCCTCATACTGATTTTCCTGTCCTGGTGGTAGGCGTGTGTAGACCTCGTAGCCCGAACCACGTAAAGACTGGGATACTTTAAGAGCCCATCTGGTTCTATCCAGTCCCATAGCGACTGCCATAGCCTCGAACCGATCCAAAAACTGGTATATCTTCTCTTTACTTTCATCAAAGACCGCCAAGGGAAACTTCATGGCATGGTAACCCTGTCCACTCATGTGGGTTGCCCCAGGTGAAGATGAACTTCCTTCTGCTGCATCTATTTCACCCTTAGTTTGTGTCTTGAGTTCTAACTCTTTCAAGCGGTATTCATGTTCCATTTCTTGTCTCCTGGCATTCTGTTCCATTTCCAGTTTCTTGGTCTCCTGGTCCATTTTCTTGGCCTCTTGTTCAATTTCCAGTCGCTTGGTCTCCTGGTCCATTTTCTTGGTCTCTTGTTCCATTTCCAGTCGTTTGGTCTCCACCTCTATTCTTCTCACTTCCAACTCGGTCTTTCGATCTTCTCGTTCCGCTTGACGAATCTCTCGCTCTCTTTCTTGGATGTAATCAGTTAAGTCTGAACCAGCCAACCCAATTTCCTCTCCGTTTGCCCTCAGTTCGGCTGTAGTTAGTTTGGGAGTGGCCATAGTTAAAGCAGGTAAGTCAGCACGTTGAGTAAAGACACCTCAAGGCAGTAAAGAGTACTCACTATAAACAGATAATCTACCTAGAACCTATATCATTTATCTATGTCTATTAAATATTATTAATCTACAACACCACACAGTACATCACAACCACTCTCTCATCCACAAGAGGAGATATAGGATAAAGACTTATGTAGACGTGTGACCGTGTGACTAGGTATGTAATGTGTCTTACCACCTATCCACATTCACTCTGTCTGGAACTTTCTCACTGTAAAGTCACCAGCATTAATGAAATGTTTCTACCATAAATGTAATGGCACCATATATCCAATGGACGTCCTTCCATTAAAAGTCATCAATGTATACTTCTATTTATTCCAATCAGTATGTCCCAACATGCAGGTACTCCGCTATGCCTGTGCCAATATGCAGGTACCCCTTTATGCATATGCCATGTTATGCATTCAGGTCATATGGGTATTATGTATGTATCCCGCTCGCTCCACCAATTATGTCCTGTTAATTTCCCGAGAGGAGACTGGAATCAACAAGCACATCTTTAAACTTATTATCTGTTGGGATTATTGACTGACTTTGGTCTACACTCCTCTCTTCTGTCTTCCCTTCCATATATCTATTTCTTTCACTCTCTCTATTATTCCCTCAACACATACTCCGACAACAGTTCCTTTCAACGATAAGATAAAAGATTTATTAATAAAAACTATGTCTGGTGTATGTATGGATATTCTCTATGTAGTTGGTATGTTCTTCTAGTGTGGTTGTCAGATATGAACTCTGAATGTCTATCAGCGGTGTTGCTTCTCGCCCTTTCATTCTTCAAGATCACAGGACAGCACATCAAACAGGACAGAGCTCACCCTGGATGATCCGTATGCTTGAATCTGATGGTAAATCCGTTATTGAATGAAACAAAAACTGTTCACCACTGAGTCAAGGTACCGTAATAAAAGTCCCGTAAGTTTATGAATGCGCCTGAATCTGTTTCATGACGGTAAGTATCCAACATCGAAAAACCACCACATCGTCACAGTTCTTCCTATAGTCTTTTATTACTAGCACTGTTTTACTTGTCTATTCTTTCTTCCTTATTCATACAATACGTATGTAGTTGTAAGTATCCCTGCTTGCCCCAGGTTAACATCTTTTCCTTTTAAGGGTTTTAGTGGTATATTCGTTTGAGCATACAGTGTTCTGTATTTGATTTAACTTTATTATTTCTTCATCTTAAACATGTCCATGTTCTGTTTGGTTCTAAGTAAGTACTTTATTTGTTCAAGTGTAGTACTCTTCATCTCTTCTCTGCTTTCACTAGGAGATTTGAACCTGTGGAGAAGTATAACAGATCCCGTGATAAGCATCCGCCCCTTACTACTACTTATGCAAGTGTCCTTCTCCAGCCATAATGACAAGGCTTCCGAAGTGAACACCCGCATAAGACATATGAATTCACCAAAGTCTAAACTATCCACTAATAGAAAGCCATGGTAAATGCTATTCACTTCACATCTATATTCCTATGCTAAACTATACTCTAATATACCTTATAATAATCCTAGTCTGAATTGGGAGTACTAATGCACAATAGATACACAAACGTTCATTCTGAACGCAGCACCACCCTTTTCATAATCCTTTGTCTCATGAAACCCAAGAATCACACTCAACTTCCACAAAGAGTTGCCACTCTTTATAGGTCATTTTTGCCGCATAGTCCTTGACCTTGCTTGACACCTCAAGTTCCTACTTCATTATCACAGTTAGTGGAAAATTACAGATCTGAAACTTTTCCGTTATTCATACATTCAGACCGCAATATGCTGTCCAATAATGCTGTCTGCCTTTGTCGCAAACCAATTTTTCCACGCGACAGGTTACCTGTGCTGTAGGCCGGCCCCTTCTGGTCTTGACCTATAAACACATGCGCCTGGTCACTCCGTTGTTGTTACCCTTACTGCTTCGTTTGTTAACCCTTCTTCTACCTGGTTAGTCGGTGTATACAGTCGTCTATCTGGGAATCATTAACTCTCAGTATTTCACGACAAAGGCCCCCTCTTAAGAGATTAGACCGCGTCGAATCTTTCTCACTGTAGGTTTGATTCCCATGATCCACAACCCTAGTCTTCTTCCTCCGGAGCTGGATGTCTGGATAAGAAATCCTGCTCCTACATTCTCCTTACCAATGATGTATTCCACTGTGAAGTCCAGTTGCAGCAACAACGTCCATCACATCCACCGTGCGTTGAGCTTCTGCGAAGTAGCTATTAACATCACGTGTTGATGATATGATTGGATCCTCACATGGCTCACCTCATTATCCAGTAGGCGCTCTAATTGACACCCTACTATACTACTCACGACTGAAACTAGTGTTGGCTCCTCGCTCCTGTACGTCCGGTCGACCTACTTTCGACTTGCGTCAGCGACGGCTCACAATACAGACGGATTGTCCCATCCTGATTGTAACACTGCTTCCATGTCCTCTTGGTTTCCCCCGGCTTTGCCTCTGGGGATGTTCCACCTCGTCCTCGATGGACCGAGTCGTCTTTCCCAAATCCTCCTGGACTTTTGCTTCCAGGACCATCTTGGGCGATATTGTATCTGGTCAGCCAATCTTCGGTTGGAGTCCTGGGTAATTCTCGCTTTTCCCGTCGTTACCCACCCCTTCTGAACTTGGTTACCGGTGAAACTTTCACTCTTGTCCTTTCCCTGACTTGTGATTTCCCTCCTCCTGTCGTTGGGTAAATCTGACCTATCACGTACTGTCCCATAGGCCCTCCTATGTTGTACTGGCGATCTCTGGTCTTCGTCTGGACTGGTAACCTTTGTCCCAATGGCTGCCATCACCATAAAGTGCGAAGCTTTGCTCCCGGATCTCTCTTCATATTTCCTAATGAGATGTCTAGGGAGATTTTTCTTCTCTTCCCCGATCCGTATTTTGTAGATGTTCTTGGACACCACCTTTTCCACAGGATAAGGTCCTTTCCATCCTACTTGGAGTATATTGGTCTCTGCTGGACTCCACACTTCCACTTTGTCTTCCACTTTAAGAGCTAGTTTCCTCTTAATTCGCTTGTTGGGTGGTGCTTTCTGGCACTCCGAACAAGACTTCACCCACCGGCGTACATCTCCGGTCATTCCTGGCCAGCAATAATGGCCGGATATTTGCTGCAAGGTCTCTCTGACACCCATATGTCGATTCTCGCCTATGATGTGTCCACTCTGAAGAATGTGAGGACGGTGGGTCTCTGGAACCACCCACTGCTCGTGCAGGTTATCTCCCCTCCCAGCTCTCCGATAGAGTAGTTGATTCTTCAGAAAGTACTGTCCCCGTTCTGGTGGCTCAGCACTTCTTTGCAGCTTCCTGTAGCAAGGATGCAACGTAGTATCCTTCCTCTGGGCAGTATGCAATTCTCCTATCCCTGAGTTGTCGCATAGTGTCTCTGCCTCTTTTTCCTTCCCTTGAGATCCACTGACTACTGTTCCCTTTTGGGCTGGCTGTTTGGGCATCCCCAAAAAGACATATTTCGTGCCAATGATCATTGGAAATAAGGAGTCAGATAATACAGCAGCTGGAATAATGCCCGTGACGTACCTGGATTTAATCTCCACCTTGGCGATTGGCAGCGTCATGGTAACAGCACTCCTCATTGCCGGCTGTATTTCTATGGTCTCCCCTGTAAGTTGGTCTGGGCTTACCAAGCTGGCGTCCACCACCGCTTCCCCATCCAAACCGGTATCGTAGAGACAAGCAACCTGTTGGCCATTTACTTCAATCAGTTCAACCACAGGTGGTCTCTCTTGGTCCTGAGTGCCTTTCATCTCCTTGACCGTTTCCTTGCCTTCCTCTTTTAATTCCTCGAGGTTGGTTATGCAATTGGCGTCGTTTGCCTTGCATCTGCAGTCCACAGTATTATGTGTTATCGACTGGCAGTGTGTGCACCCTGTTCCCTTCCTAGGTTTCCGTGTGTCCTTTTTGTTCCTTTCTCCTTCGCCGACCTCAGCCTTGTCTGTGATCACCGATGTAGGAATCACTTTGCATGCTGCGAAGTAAGAACTTTTAGGTTTCGATCTGCAGTCTTTGGTGTTGTGAGAGGCCGCCTTGCAAAATGAACACCACTTCTCAGACCACTGTCGTTTCGCTTGAGAATTCGAGGTGCTCTGGTTTCCTACCTTCACCTTCTCTGAACTCTCCTCTGTGTGCTTTATATAAGGTTCCACTTTTTCTCCTTCCCAGTTTTTAGGTTTCTTTTTCTCTGGTTTCTCCTGACCTTTGGTTTGTGTACTTAGTTCCTCAGTTTCACCATGTACTTCCACGAACCTTTCCGCCAGCTTATTCACAACATCAATCCGTTCCGCCCCTTGTTCTCCCAAGAAGGTTCTGAGAGGTTTCGACATTTGCTTTCGCATCTGGTCTACCACCATCATCTCTTCGAGACTCTCATAATCCCTCTTGAATTCTGCCAAGTCCATCCATTTCTGGAGATAGGATTTCAGCCTTCAGACTGTAGGCGGCGAATAGTTCTCCCGGCTCTCGTCTAGACGATCTAAACTTCTTCCTATACGTTTGTGCTGTGATGTCAAAATGTTTCATCAAAGCGGCTTTTAATTCCTGGTAATTATTTTCCTGTCCTGGTGGTAAGCGTGTGTACACCTCAAATCCCGAACCGATTAATCCCTGGGATAATTTAAGAGCCCATCTGCTCCGATCCAGCCCCATAGCGACTGACATTGCTTCAAAACGAGATGCGTACTGGTCAAAGCGTTCCTTAGACTGATCGTAGACAGCTAAGGGAAACTTCATGGCATGGTAACCATGTCCACTCATGTGGGTTGCCCCAGGTGAAGATGAACTTCCTTCTGCTGCATCTATTTCACCCTTAGTTTGTGTCTTGAGTTCTAACTCTTTCAAGCGGTATTCATGTTCCATTTCTTGTCTCCTGGCATTCTGTTCCATTTCCAGTTTCTTGGTCTCCTGGTCCATTTTCTTGGCCTCTTGTTCAATGTCCAGTCGCTTGGTCTCCTGGTCCATTTTCTTGGTCTCTTGTTCCATTTCCAGTCGTTTGGTCTCCACCTCTATTCTTCTCACTTCCAACTCAGTCTTTCGATCTTCTCGTTCCGCTTGACGAATCTCTCGCTCTCTTTCTTGGATGTAATCAGTTAAGTCTGAACCAGCCAACCCAATTTCCTCTCCGTTTGCCCTCAGTTCGGCTGTAGTTAGTTTGGGAGTGGCCATAGTTAAAGCAGGTAAGTCAGCACGTTGAGTAAAGACACCTCAAGGCAGTAAAGAGTACTCACTATAAACAGATAATCTACCTAGAACCTATATCATTTATCTATGTCTATTAAATATTATTAATCTACAACACCACACAGTACATCACAACCACTCTCTCATCCACAAGAGGAGATATAGGATAAAGACTTATGTAGACGTGTGACCGTGTGACTAGGTATGTAATGTGTCTTACCACCTATCCACATTCACTCTGTCTGGAACTTTCTCACTGTAAAGTCACCAGCATTAATGAAATGTTTCTACCATAAATGTAATGGCACCATATATCCAATGGACGTCCTTCCATTAAAAGTCATCAATATATACTTCTATTTATTCCAATCAGTATGTCCCAACATGCAGGTACTCCGCTATGCCTGTGCCAATATGCAAGGTACCCCTTTATGCATATGCCATGTTATGCCTTCAGGTCATATGGGTATTATGTATGTATCCCCGCTCGCTCCACCAATTATGTCCTGTTAATTTCCCGAGAGGAGACTGGAATCAACAAGCACATCTTTAAACTTATTATCTGTTGGGATTATTGACTGACTTTGGTCTACACTCCTCTCTTCTGTCTTCCCTTCCATATACCTATTTCTTTCACTCTCTCTATTATTCCCTCAACACATACTCCGACAACAGTTCCTTTCAACGATAAGATAAAAGATTTATTATATAAAAACTATGTCTGGTGTATGTATGGATATTGTCTATGTAGTTGGTATGTTCTTCTAGTGTGGTTGCCAGATATGAACTCTGAATGTCTATCAGCTGTGTTGCTTCTCGCCCTTTCATTCTTCAAGATCACAGGACAGCACATCAAACAGGACAGAGCTCACCCTGGATGATCCGTATGCTTGAATCTGATGGTAAATCCGTTATTGAATGAAACAAAAACTGTTCACCACTGAGTCAAGGTACCGTAATAAAAGTCCCGTAAGTTTATGAATGCGCCTGAATCTGTTTCATGACGGTAAGTATCCAACATCGAAAAACCACCACATCGTCACAGTTCTTCCTATAGTCTTTTATTACTAGCACTGTTTTACTTGTCTATTCTTTCTTCCTGATGCATACAATACGTATGTAGTTTTAAGTATCCCTGCTTGCCCCAGGTTAACATCTTTTCCTTTTAAGGGTTTTAGTGGTATATTCGTTTGAGCATACAGTGTTCTGTATTTGATTTAACTTTATTATTTCTTCATCTTAAACATGTCCATGTTCTGTTTGGTTCTAAGTAAGTACTTTATTTGTTCAAGTGTAGTACTCTTCATCTCTTCTCTGCTTTCACTAGGAGATTGGAACCTGTGGAGAAGTATAACAGATCCCGTGATAAGCATCCGCCCCTTACTACTACTTATGCAAGTGTCCTTCTCCAGCCATAATGACAAGGCTTCCGAAGTGAACACCCGCATAAGACATATGAATTCACCAAAGTCTAAACTATTCACTAATAGAAAGCCATGGTAAATGCTATTCACTTACATCTATATTCCTATGCTAAACTATACTCTAATATACCTTATAATAATCCTAGTCTGAATTGGGAGTACTAATGCACAATAGATACACAAACGTTCATCCGAAAGCAGCACAACCCTTTCCATAATCCTTCTCTCCCGAAACCTAAGAAACACACTCTCCCTCACAAAGACGTAGCCACTCTTTTATAGGTCATCTTTGCCGCATAGTCCTTGACATTGCTGGACACCTCACATCCAGACTTCATTATCATCGTTAGTGGAAAATTACAGATCTGAACCTTTTCCGTTATTCATACGTTCAGACTGCAATATGCTATCCAATAATACTCTCTGCTTTAGTCGCAAACCAATTTTTCCACTCGACAGTTTACCTGTGCGGTTAGCCGACCCCTTTCCTGTCTTGACCTATAAACACATGTGCCCGGTCACTCCTTTGTCCGTTACCATTACTGCTTCGCTTGTTAACCCTTCCTCCACCTGGTCAGTCGGTGTATACAGTCGTCCATCTGGGAATCATTAACTCTCAGTATTTCACGACACCATCCACGATTTCCCTCTTATCAGTCGCTGACCCTTAACTACGTCCAGCGCCTCATGCAACGGGTGACCTGTGTCAGCAACTCTGAGGTATGCCTTCGCCTGCATCACTTTGAGGTTACCAGCAACAGTCGGCAAACCAAGGATGAAATGCATACACACTACTGTGGTGTCTCTGGCGCATCCCAGAACGACCCGCACAGCCCCGCTCTGCATGCGCTCCAATTTCACCAATTGACACCTTGAGATAGTGAGCAGTCCCAGTCCACAATCAACCACCGAGAGGATCAAGTGCTGGTATAGTGTGAAAAGCATTCTCCGCTCCGTGTCCACCGCAGCCACAGCCGCAAGTGCACCGAGTCCCCCTTGAGATCCCGTCACAACCGACCCCACATGGCCCCCGAAGGACAGGCTCCCGTCAAATGTGATTCCCAGACTCTTCAGTCAGCTCTCTGTTTACGTCTTTACCATCCACCGTGAGGCCTGGGACATCAGTTCTTACAATCCTGTTGTCCAGAGAGCACCACAAAACAGCTGCCTTTTCCGAATGGATGACAGCACTCATTTCAGTGCAACTAGTCAATCACTTTGTCTACTGTCGCCTGTAGCTCCTGGGCTGTTTGCTCCCTATCTCTCCCCTGCCTATAAGCAAGAATATCATCTGCAAATGTTAGTATCCTTCCAACACCTGGTGCTTCTAGGTTTGAAATCTTGCTCGTATACACGTTAAAGAGCACCGGTGAGATTGCAGATCCCTGTGGCAGTCCCGGGGTTAAAATATGTGGCTCTGAGGTCCATGCACCCAGACGGAGAGCAACCCGACGAGAATGCAGGACGGCTGCTATCCAGTTCACCAATCAGGGATTTACCCCCTTCTCCATCAGTGCGGTCATCAAAATATCATAGCGAACTCTAGTTGTACGCATCCTCGAGATCAAGCGCTGCCGCCATCGTTTCCTGTCTACTCTGGAACCCCTCATAAACGTCAAAGGCAAAAGTGGCTGCATTTGACCAGGTATCTTTTCCTGGCCTGTAGCTCCCCAGGCCTCTTGGAAGAAGCTTCCCCCTTTCCAAAAACTCTTGCAGCTTTGACAGCGACAATCTTCTCTAAAACCTTCCCAAATGTATTTTGAAGGGTGATGATCCTAAAGCCGCAAAGCTTTGAATGATCCTTGAATGGTTTTGGGAGAGGGATGAGATAGCTATGTAACCAATCCTGCGGTACTGATGCTGTCCTAATGCTCTGGTTAAAGCAGTCGGTCATCTCCTTCAGGTCTACATCGCTCAAAACCTTCATGTGGCCATACCTAACACCATCGGGCCCTGGTGCCGTGTCTTTTGCCTTTTTCAAAATATGTTTAACATCTTCAACCCGTATGATATCTTCATAATACATATTCTCCATTGTGCCAGATAACTCTTCTCTAATTGCATCCCTTGTATCCGCATCATTATGATTGGTCTGCTCTAAAAATCTCTGGAGAAAAGCCTCTCTTTTCTTTTTGTCTGTTGTCACGCGCACACCATCCTCTCTATAAATTGTTCCCACTGTCATATGCCGATCTTTTCTCTGCATTTGCCTGTGCAGTTTCCAGAATTTTCGCAGTGTTTTATCACCTCCAATCTCCTTCATAAAACATTCCCATTTTACTTTCTTGGCCTCTGCAGCACAGCGCTTGAAAGCCTCCACCTTGTCTTTCTTGACATTTTCCGCTGTGTCCACTTCCTCTCGTGAGCTTCGGGGTGTCTGTCGCACTTTCCCTAGCTGCTTCACTGCAGCTCTCTTTGCTTTCCAAGCATTGTCTACTTCTGGGGTCCACCATGGGGGCTGCAAAAAAGGAGTTTTAACAGTCCTGTTGCATGCCCCCTGTCTGAGGCGTCCAAGAAGGCTGTCGGTCCACTCATACCGGAAGGTCTTGCGCGCTCTCCCAGCCTTAACTTTCCTGGATTTAGAGATCAGGACTGAGCATGGCATGTGATCACTCCCATGGTCATTCAAAACAGTCCACTTTACATCAAGGACTGATGACTGGGAGACAAGTGCCAAGTCAATAGCAGTGTCTGCATCGCCAGGCCTCATTGCCATTCTAGTCGGCCTACCATCATTTATGCAGACCACATCGGAGTCCACCATGGCATCCGCAAGGGCAATTCCCTGTCGGTTTTCTCCACTACTGTCCCAATCTCTGTTCCTCGCATTGAAGTCTCCACATATGAGTAGCCTATCACCTGGTAATTCCTCCAATTCCTTAAGCCAGTCCCATTGTTCCTTTCTGACAAAACAGTCCACTGTGGCATATACATTTATGATGTTCCAACTTAAGCCACCAATCTCCATTTGTATACCCTGGACCTCTCTTGCACTGTGATTCCACTGGCTCAAGTCAAGTACCACATGCTTCACTCCTTTCTTCACCAGCAGACCTTGCCCATGTCTCTTCTGCCCAGTGGGGTTTATATAACTGACGTACCCAGGGCAATGGTATTTGTCTGTATTTAACTCCTGGAGCATGAGGACATCAAAATCATATATTAGCCTCTCCAATACAGGACCTCTCTGCCTGGCACTACGACAGTTCCAGTATCCCACTCTTACATGGTTGAAACCTAGTCTCTCCACTTTTCGTCTTGTTCTCCTGGCGCCTGCCCTCCTATTTCTATGTCTTCTTCTCACACCATTTCCTCGCCTTCTCCTCCTCACTATGTCTTCGCTAGCCTCTGAAAGATGTGTCAAGCGCAGAGCACGTGCTCCGTACGTGTTTAATTAAATCCATAAGCAAAGTTTGGATATTGCAGGAAATAACCGTCGCCCTAGCATTGCCTGCTTACTAGAAAAGGGGTAGGGGATGTCCCTCAGGAGTCCATACGCCTGGCGCCGCCCCGCCCGCATACCAGACGTTCCACGTTCACGACCAACTCACCCGTGGCCATTCAGTCCTCGGCACGTCGGTCCACCTTAAATTTTGGGGTTTATAATCGGAGTTTTCCATCTCCTAGATTGGCCGCTGTAATAGCTAACGGGCCCAATCTACCCGGGGGCAAGAGGTTCCAGCGCCTCATTCCTGGCGAACACAGTAGATACATGTATACAGGGAACACAACCAATGACAAACAATATATATCAAATTAGTACATAGTTAAAGTCACTACACAATGGAAACATAACTCTCGCCGGTAGATAGTTAAGCACCAAACAAAGCAGTGATGACATCAGTAATCTGGTTAACTACATACGTTGAGCTCTGCAGTACAACATGCTGACGGCACAGCAGTGACCAGATCACACACTGACACAACCAGGACAACACACATGACTTCTGCCGTATGTCAATAGACGAGGTGGAATTTATAAATTAGCCTTGTGTTTTTAAAGCCAAATATTCTAGCTAAAGTGCATTTAGATTTTGTAACCGGCAGCTTGGGTGCATTGGAGGTTCGCTTGGAAGTTGTAACCAGAGTTTCATTCAGAATGTCCAGATGTTGTATCAAGGACTTGTCATCGAACATGCTCGTCTCTCGGATGGCGCCCAGGACTTTCCCCAAGGAGCAGATTCTGAACATTATAACCAGGCTCTTACATAGATAAATATATCGCTGGCAGTCCACTGCCGCAAATTGATCGCTGTCTTGATGTCTTGCCGCCTTTTTGAAATTGGCTTTGGGTGCGTCAGTTTGGGGGTCGAGTGGATCGTAAAATATAATCATTGCCAGATTCTTGTATTTGACAACGGCATGAAAGTTATCATCGTCTAGCCCAAACACTTTCTGACCGTCAAGGAAAACATCATAGGATAGGACCCGGATCTTTATCTTCTAGAGTTGAGTGACCTAGAATTAATTGATTGTTGACCTGGGCGTAAAGGTTCATCGTAGACACATTGTTCATCACCATTTTTTTTTTTCTCTAGAGCTTGGAGGAGTTGAAGGAGTGGCTATAGCGTCGTATGCGTTTTCATCGGCCGGTACAGTGCTGCTCAAGTTCTATATCGAGCTACTTTCTGGGACGGAGTGTCTTAAGGGTGGTACATCCACATGTACGCTGCCTCGAAATTCTGGAGCCGAGGTCCATGTGCCGGGATAGTTCGAGTAAATGCTCTCGTCAGGGTCTGGCTTAGGGGGTCTCGGGGGGAGGCATGTTGTGGGTATGTGACTAGCGTCTGCTTGAGAGCTTCTGATGGTTATTTCAGGGGAAACTTCTCACAGATGTGGTGTTGCTGTGACTAAATTTCGACACGTAATTGTTCAACACGTAATTGAGGAGACCCAGGAGCTCGTGGGGAGTCTAGCAGCTCGTCGTGAATGTGTGGTGGCTTTAAATACTTGTTTCACGCAGGATGGCAAACGTCTGGCCACAACTGACCGACCAAAGGAGTAGAAGGTGGGCGTTCTATGAAAACTCTGGAATTTTGGTGACGACTCTAAAGTCCCCTTGGAAAGAATCACATCTTCTTGGTTTACAGATCTTCTAGCAATTCATAAGGATTTGCTGGTGAGACTTGTGCAGCACCGTAAACTTCGGTCCCCATGTATAATTGATCTACAGACGCCACGCTTTGTGAATCAGTAAACTACTGGTGTGTAGATGATCTTTGTCTGTGCGACATAGCTGTTGATAGCGACTGATCACTGAAACCGATATGCGATTGTGTCCATGGGAATGCTTGGCTTGAGAATTGTAGCTCGCGATAACTGGCTGGGAATCTAGTTTTCCTTACTAGGCAACATTACCTTTAGAGCTGAGCTCTGATACAGCACTCCGCGAAAGAACTGGCGCCACAACTTTGCTATGTCGATGAGGGCTGTCAAGCGACTGTACTGCGACAGATGAAACCACTGTGCGGCCTGAAGGCACGTCCAAGGTAATCATACCCCCATGAGTTGAAAGCTGTGTGCCAGACCAGCAGACCCTTCACAGAATCCGTGTTTTTGGGTCTGTGTACATATCCAGAATTGTATCATCACCAGTGAAGGTAGTTTTCCTCGCTCCTGGTGTCGCCATCCACAGCCATTGGGGCACGACACCTCGTTGAGCTGTAATCCGATAGCTGTGCTATAAACTGCTGTAATGCTACATATCTACCTCCAACGACATACATGGAACACACTCCAGCTGCCAGAGCTCATTCAATGGTGAAATTGGTTATCTATGATGCCACTGTGTTCGCAACCATAAGGAATTCAGACGTGTTACAACAGATGTTTCCTGCGTTATCCCGTGCTACTATGAAGAAAACAAAAGTACTTAGTGTTTCAGATGCAGCTTAAACCATATTGTCCTGTGTGGGGATGTGACAGCCTCAGTGTAAGAGGGGTATCCTGTAAAACATGACAAGTGGCATCATTCTCATCTGTCAAGAAATCCGAACAGCATTCGTTAAGTCCGTGAACACCACCTTCACAAACTGACACCCAGGATCAAAGCAAACCGTCTCCCACGGGATACCAGAAAGGTAGCTTCCGTTCTCAGTGTTGCAGATGCTATTTTAACAATGAGATTATAATTAGTAACATACACCTACACCTTTGTCCAAACCATTCATTGTTACAATCTTGGTGTGTTGCTGTCGGAAACATAACTGTCATAAGTAGATGGCTGAGCACCCAAACAAAACAGTGAAGATATTAGAAATCGGGTTTGCTTTCTTTCGTTGAGCCCTGTAGCACTGAGACAATGACACGACAATGCCTGGGTATTTACACAGCAGATCTTGCTGTAGAGTTACGGCAGACACACCACTGTAGTTATAATAATATAAAAGTATAAAACATTGGCGGTATAGCCACCATCGACTTTTCTGCGTGTCATGTCTCATCCGCTTTCCACGACATCTCGATTCAGACTGCACATCTTTCCGATTCCATTCGACTCCTTGGCGTTAATCATCAGGTGACTCTTCTTCTTCTTCTTTCGTTCGCCTGAAATATGTTTATAACTGCAATGTTGTCTTTTGTATGAATCTAACAGTCTTTTTTAGTGCACTCAGCGGTCCATAGAGTTTATCTTCCACTGTTGTCTCTCTAGGCCAGAAGGTTCGCGTGGATATGTTGTAGTTTGGGCAATCCTGGAGTATGTGCTCTGCTGTCTGCGACGCCAAACCACATGTGCACATGGCTGAGTCACTAATCTTGAATTTTGTATACATGTGGTTGCGTAATCTATTGTGTCCTGTTCTGAGGCGCAGAAGAATGACCTGTTCTGGTCTGTCCATAACGTGGTAGTCGTCTTGAGTAAGGTTTGGTGGCCTTCTGACAGATTGTATCATTCTTTTCTTTTGGTGGTATGTAATGGGCACATCAGGCTATTCTTCTTTTGCTTCTTCCTTAGCCAGTCGATCAGCTCTTTCGTTTCCGGGGACTCCACAGTGGGATGGTATACTGAATATTGTTCTCTGGAATAACAGGTACCACTTTAAAACATAATTAAATGTTGTGTTTATGCCTAGAGAGCGAAAGAGAAGAATTTAAAAGTGTTTTTATGAGAAAATGTGAAAGTGAAAACAGAACTTCATTGTGAAAGTATTCTGAATACTGCTTCTTCAGCCTGTCAGGTCTTCCACGCTGCGTAATACTCCAAGTGCATATCATTCCCCTGTTGAGACTGGTTGCGTATGCTTGATGATTGTAAATTACACTCAATGCAGATTCGCAAACCCTTTGTGCATTCTAAATGCCTATCATGACCCATTCTTAACCAAACTGTACACTGCTCGTGTGAGTTAACATTTGGCAGTTCGGGATCAGAATGTGTGATGTAACATGTACAAGTTCCTTTGTAAATGCTGAGAATGTTGGAGTGAGTGAGTTGGTGATTTGATAAGTAGCCTCTCACATTTTGTAGAAGGATAGATGCTTCAATATCCATATGTAGGCAGGACGTGTATGGCACGCCAGAATTGCAAAGTTCCTGTGATGCCTGGTGGCTAGATTACGCTCAGGAGAATTAATATAATTTCTCTCTGAAGTGTTACACTAGTACCTCTACTGTTGGTGGGTTCATATGAACTAGTTCCTAAAAGGACAATATGTGTTCGAACCTGTGTCTTAGATGGCTGAATATAATGTACGGCTCATGCAAATTTACAAGGAAAAAACATGTTTTTCCCATATGTGCTTTGGTGCATATGAGAACAATTGCTTATGCAATTTGGCTTCTTTTACCTACTGCAGTAGATATGGACATTACTCAGTGGGGAAAGAGCACATGATGATGATGATGATGTACTTGTGAGCCAAGTCTGGTCTGAGAGGGATGAGGTCTGACATTGTTGTATGAGTGTGTATGGAGAGGGACATCCATGTAACAAAAGTACCTCCATTGGTTTGGTTACTGTTTAATTTGCAGTTGTCAAATTGTGTTGCATATTGCATGTTGCAGTTGTAAATATGCCTATCTTCCTTCTACTTCACAATGCCTGTCTCATGTTGCTATTTCACAATGCTTACTCATGCTGCTTGCCTTATAGTGCTTGCTTTACTGTGTCTGTTCCTCATAGTGCCCAGGTTTACTGTAGTTAAAATATGTGAGAACCTAGACATATAAAATGCTTGTAATGGTGTAAGGCTACCCCTGTCTCAGCATATAGGCTTGTGACTACCCCAAATAGGGGAGAATAATGAAAACATATCACCCACAGTCCATCAGAGTGGAATACACTCCATCATCAACCAGGAGAGGTGTGTTTGGTAAACACCCCTCCCCTCACCTCCCCATTTCCATCTGTGTATGTTGATGTTTGATAACATTATCTTTGAACAAATGTAAAGAAATGTTGTACCATTTTATGTATCAACAGAGAACAAAGGATGGTGGAGAGGCTTCTTATATTCTCTGGGACAACCAAACAGGAGTCGCAGACTCAGAACTAACTCCCTATAGGTGAAATGCAGGGATAACCACAGAAGTACACAGGCTGATTTGCCAGCCTTTATCTTCATGAGATGACGCCTTGGTCCAAGTCAACTAAAATTACTGTTATAAACAGAAATAAGGATTGGTCTACATGAAAGATGACCCCTGTCTACAGTTTGTCTTGGTCAAGCTCATGAAAAGTAAGTCCTGTGCCTTGGAGGGTTTTACCTCAGCTCTCTAACCGCTGAATGTCAATGGGAGAAAAACAATTCTGAATGATTCTATTCAATCATTTGGATTATAGTGGTCATTATAGTGATCAGTACTGTGATCATTGATTATATCATTATCATCTGAGACTTGAAAAGTGGGTGAAGTTGGACTAGCTAGGTGAGATGCTGCAATATATTGGATTTTGTTCATATCTCTGGGTCTCTTCAGCAAGTCATGATTGGCATGTACCGAGAAAACATCTCCCAATGTCAGGAGAGTGATATCCTCAACCATTTGAAGTACCCCAGTTGTCAGCTTCACAGGCAGTCTGGTCAACAGTGAGATTCAGTACCATATCATCAACCCAAATTCTGTTCTCAAGAGGAAATTATCTTGCATGGGACTTATTACAGGAAGTCTGCTACCTGGAGCTTTCCCAACATCAATTACTGATGATAACAGGATGCAAATGATCCAGAACAGTAGTTCTTTCCTTAAGTTTTCCCATAACAAGGATTCTATAGTTTTCTCCAATGACAGTGAAAGGATGATTGCCATGTAGCTATGAGCAGGCATATGGTACCAGTATTAGGTACTAATAGAAGGCCTACAGTACAGCTAGCGATCAACAAGAATAGAGTAGAGTTAACAATCACCCCACAAACGCGTTGAGTGATAGTAAGGTTATCACGAGAGAAGGGAGATCACTCAAGACTCCATGAATTTGGAGAGGACAGAAGTGGGGTCACGGCGAAGAAGGATAAACGGTCAGTTAGGTTGGAACTGCGGTGTTGGCTGGTTGTGAAAACATATGCAGGCGTTTTTGAACATCATGCAGAGGATTGAAGGCTGTGAAGTATAATTATCAACATGCCTCTGGACAGAATAAAGTTTCCAGTCAATGCGATATGTTGCATCAAGGAAGAATAAGCTGGGTTGTCGGTGTCAACAGGTGACAGCTCTCGCTCGTCCAAGATGGCCTGCAGCAGAAACAACAGTAAGTTGGTCTGACATTTAAGCCTATACGTTAGCGCTAGTGGTGGTATAGGAATCAAAACGATAATCAACGGTATATATTAATATTGACAGTTATTCCATTCGTTACATGTTTATTGTTGGATACATCGACCCTTCTATGTATCGGAAGCACGATGTCATTTGGTGTACGTTGGAGATAACAATATCCAGAATAAAGACACTGTGCAATTCTACGACGTTGAGTTCCTTCTACTACAGTTGCTGCGTGTTTGTGTGTCTCGTGGAAATTGTCAGCTAATTGCTCGACGAGCCCGAAAAGTGAAGCAGGATTCATTTTTATTAATATTCAGTAGGATAGGATTTCCAGCGTGCATACTATCCGACAGGGGTAGCCAATTTATATCAGAGGCTACACAGAGTGCCACGAAGAGCATAGGCATACCGCAAGTATTTAGCTCCCCATACCACCCAATGACAAACGGGGTAAACGAGAACTTCAATGGGGTTTTAAAACGAACCTTAGCCAAGGTCGCGGCGGAACGACCCAAAGACTGGGACCTGTTATTACCAGCTGTCCTGTTTGCATACCGCGAAGTACCTCAATCAAACACAGGCTTCTCCCCGTTCGAACTGGTGTACGGGGCAAATCCAAGAGGTCCACTGCAACTGTGGAATGATTTGCTTACAAACAAAGTACACGACTACCCGAAACGGGAAGCGTACGAGATGGTCACCCATCTAAGGGAGAAGATCGTTACAGCCTGCCAGTTTGCAAAAGCGGCACTACAGAAGGCCGGTGAGAAATACAGACAGTATGATAACAGGAAAGCCAAGACAATCGTCTTGAAAGAAGAAGAGAAAGTATGGCTACAGTTACCAGACCCCAGAGATTTTCTAATTATATCATGGCAGGGTCCCTTTAAAATCACCAAAAAGATTTGTGACGTAGACTACCAAATTAATGTTAATGGAAGGAAAAAGATTTTTCATATAAATATGCTCAAGCCATACATTGACAGAAACAAGGACAAACCAACAACAGTAGAACAAATACAACCCAGAGTTGCAGCAGCCTGCTGGGTAATAAATGAACAACAACATGATGCCATTACAGAACAAATACCAACACCGACAGCCAAAGATACCAGCAGTTGGAAAAGTGTCCAAGTTAATAGAAACGTAGCCAAACAAGACACAATCAAACTGAAAAATTCTTTACAGAAATTCAGTGACATATATTCAGACAAGCCTGGGAGAACAACTCTGATACAACATAAAATTACATTGTTATCAGACATACCTGTGAAGGTAAAACCATATCCAATCCCAATGCATTATTTAGACAAAGTAACTACTGAAATATCTGAACTTGATCAGTGTGGGATAATAAGAAAATCCACTTCAAATTATTGTTCACCTTTAGTAATAGTGAAAAAGAAAGATAACACCTTAAGGATATGCGTGGACTATAGGAAGATCAACGCATTAACCTTGTTAGATGCTGAACCCATGCCAAATGTAGATGATCTCATTGATGGCATGGCAAAATCAAAAATTTTCTCTAAAATAGACCTCACAAAGGGATATTGGCAAATCCCAATGGAGGAACAATCCATGCACATTACTGCAACACCATTAGGCCTTTATGAATGGGCCTACATGCCTTTCGGACTTCAAAACGCTCCGAGCACATTCATGCGAATGATGCGCAACCTGTTGCAAGGCATCAAAAATGTAGCTTCATATATGGATGACATATGCATCCATACAACCACCATTGATAACCACACTGAAATCCTAGAACAGGTATTTCAGAGAATAGAACAACATGGATTAAAAGCTAAGCCAAGCAAAGTCGAGATAGGATACAATGAAGTTCAATTCCTAGGCCATCGTATCTCGAATGGATTTCGGAAAACTGACCCAAATTTGGTTACCGAAAATTCTAAATATGAAACCTCCCACTACAAAAAAAAAGAAGTCAGGAGTGTGTTGGGACTGATAAACTATTATCAAAAATTCATCCCAAACTTTGCTGACATGACATCAACCTTTTCTGAACTCTTGAAGAAAGGCCAACCAACAAAAGTCAACTGGACTGACAAACACAACAATCTTCTTGACGAAATCAAAAGACTGTTCAGTAACCAGCCTATCTTGAAATTACCTGACATTACGAAAGATTTCATAGTGCAGACTGATGCAAGCTTTCATGCAATTTCTGCTATTTTACTTCAACTTCATGACGGACGACTACATCCGGTCCTTTATTTCAGCAAGAAACTATCAGAGACTCAACGAAAGTATGCTATAACAGAACTAGAAGCTCTAGCGCTGATAGAAAGTATCAACAAATTCTCAAAATATCTACTCGGAAAGAAATTCTTAGTTCTTTCGTTTAACAAACCTTTAAAAGTCTTTAAGGAAGGACAACCAAAAAACTCTAGAATACACAGATGGGCTCTTCTCATACAGAATTACGACTTTGACATCTGTCACATACCAGGGAAAGATAACAATTTAGCTGACCTACTAAGTAGACTGTAGATAACATTAGGCAAAGACGGAAGACTGTTATAACTTGCATGTAACATTGTGCATACCTGTTGAAGTGGAGTTAGGAAGTGCTCCGGATGTCATCTAAAACCTCTGAATTACTGAATAAAATGTTTGCAAATTGCATCCAAACAATTTGACACTATCATGTATTTAATATATTTAATTGTTACAGTATGTACATACTTTTTCCGATTTGTAAATTGCCAGATTGTAAGAATGTCGAGTGTCCGAAAGGGAATGCCACATGACTGAGATACCAGACGTAAAGATGTGCTCAGATGAAAATCTGAACCATTCAGCCTATAGCCTAAGGGACCACTACTAATGACCAGAAGTCCCACGATGTGAATGGAACAAGAACACTAAAGACCAGCATCAAACTTCACCAAGATCAAGTGAAGTTATTTTAGAATATCATCTACATCGATTAATAAAATTACATCATACACCCTACACATCAACCTATGTACCACCCATAATGACACCATCACATCATGGAAACATCAATTTCATAGAACATTTGTCATCATTTCATTAGGTATCATCCATGTTTACACCATCACATCATGGAAACATATATCAATTTCATAACACATGAGCCATCATTTCATTAGAATACCATCGTGTCATAAGAGGAATGAGCATATCATTACCCCATGCATGATTTCGCGATCATAGAATGCAAGGTGAGTGAATGTAATAAGATGCCAAAGATATTTTAAAATAACAAGAAGGCTCACAGACATTTGCTACTGAACACTACAATACCTGTATAGATCATATGATATAAACAGACAACATACAGGAAAGGGAGTCACATGGCAACAGGTCAAACAGATAAATGTGGAATAACATCAAAACACTAGCCAAGAAACGAAATTAGATAGGAAGCCATGGTATGGCATATCTAATATTACGAAAGAGATAGTAAATGAAGCTGAAAGGAAGAATGTATGATATAATTAATGGACTTATGTAAAATGTATAAAAATATATTTTTGTTTGCTATGAAATACTATAGTATATAATTGTTAAATTTCATGTACACATTATTGTTAATAGACACATTCACACTAGTGGATATATATGTATATGTATAATCTAGACAGTCATATTGGGGAAGACAATCACATTGGTGAGGACATTCACAGTGGTGACAACACTAATTGAAAAGGAGAGAAGAAGATCATACCTAACAAAGATAAGATACATAAGGCCTATAAGTCGATAATACATGAGTGCTATCTCTAATTGCTCATACGGCATACCCCACAGATCAAAAAAGAGAATGGTACAAAAGTCAAACGGTAACTGACAGGGACATAACGTCAAACACAACAGAGAGAAAAGGTCATAGATTAAAGAAATATATTCCACAAGACCAGGCAACATTCATGGTAGAGAGGGTAATGATACCTCTTAAACACACACGTACCTTCATCCAGAGCGTAATGGCTTTGGAAGGGATGAAGAGGCTCATGCTTAAGCATGGATGAGGAACGGCCCGAGGACGCCCAGTGAACGTTTTGAAACTCAGTGCCAGGTTACTCTCCAGTACTCTGAAGCATAGGAGACTGGAGGTACACGCCGTCCGGTTATGGGACTTGTAAGTGCGTGTCCGATATATATATAATTTTTTTCTCTGTGAGGTGTTTACTTGTATATCATTCCATCCTATTATGATAATGTAATGTAGGTAATCAAATGGAATAATGATTTCTAAACCGTAAAGTATCAATGTTGCTACATGTCAATTGTGAAAAGACCGTACAGACTAGGAAAATGGTTACACCATTTTTAAATCACGGGGGGCACACTGCCATGTAGCTATGAGCAGGCATATGGTACCAGTATTAGGTACTAATAGAAGGCCTACAGTACAGCTAGCGATCAACAAGAATAGAGTAGAGTTAACAATCACCCCACAAACGTGTTGAGTGATAGTAAGGTTATCACGAGAGAAGGGAGATCACTCAAGACTCCATGAATTTGGAGAGGACGGAAGTGGGGTCACGTCGAAGAAGGATAAACGGTCAGTTAGGTTGGAACTGCGGTGTTGGCTGGTTGTGAAAACATATGCAGGCGTTTTTGAACATCATGCAGAGGATTGAAGGCTGTGAAGTATAATTATCAACATGCCTCTGGACAGAATAAAGTTTCCAGTCAATGCGATATGTTGCATCAACGAAGAATAAGCTGGGTTGTCGGTGTCAACAGGTGACAGCTCTCGCTCGTCCAAGATGGCCTGCAGCAGAAACAACAGTAAGTTGGTCTGACATTTAAGCCTATACGTTAGCGCTAGTAGTGGTGTAGGAATCAAAACGATAATTAACGGCATATATTAATATTGACAGTTATTCCATTCGTTACATGTTTATTGTTGGATACATCCACCCTTCTATGTATCGGAAGCACGATGTCATTTGGTGTACGTTTGGAGATAACAATATCCAGAATAAAGACACTGTGCAATTCTAGGACGTTGAGTTCCTTCTACTACAGTTGCTGCGTGTTTGTGTGTCTCGTGGAAATTGTCAGCTACTTGCTCGACGAGCCCTAGAAGTGAAGCAGGAATTTGGCAATGATAAATACAGTGAATCAGTGGTGTAGAAAGAGATTAGAGGAGGGGAGGAGGAGAGTAGATTTAGATCTGCTGGTGGATTACTTAGGAGTTGTTGTACCATGTTTTTATCTGCATGCATGTTCTGCATATTTGTACATTATGTATGTACTTCTTTTTGGAGTGTGGATATGACCAAGGATGAACCATTGGTCTTCACTCAACATCACCAGTAGCTCAATAAATGGTATTATTGAACCAGTGTGTTTTTAAGTACATGTCCCAGGTGAATGTCTTGTACAGTTGCTGTCAAGTATTGTTCTTGGTGAATGTCTTAAGTTACTGTGGTTGGTTACAGATATTGTGAAAAGTCCTGTATAAATGTTGTCAAGTATCTCTCATGATGTATGTCATGATGTATGGTGTAAACATTTCCATGTGATTGTATGTCCCACTTTTGTCGAGAACCTGTCATGTAGATGTCTTGTTCAACAGATGTTAAGTACAGTATTGTTAAAGTTTGTCTGCTAATATTGAATCCAAAAGTCCTAAGGTCTAATTGGACAACTGACATAGGTCACTTTTGACACAAATAAAATAAGGGAAGATCTAATGTGGCTGACTAATAGCACACTGACAACATTATGATGAGTGAATTGAATCCTCAGTTGTACAGGGGCGAATAGTCCAGATCTTCTTTTGGCCTTTGAGGGGACCTTTTTCTTCTTTTATAAATTTCTGTGTAGATACTTGGGAATCTCACAGTGGGGGTTCAGAGCCAGGGAAAAATGGTTCTCCAAAAGGACTATGCGGGAATGATTATCTATCTCATTTGAGAGACCTCTAGACAAAAACGTGCAAAATCATATCCTTTATCTTGTCTATCTATTATTCAAGATATATTTCCAGAGAACACTACTAATTAGGTCCTCTGTCTACTCCTATCATGTCACAGCAGCAAATCTTCTTTAGTGCCTTGAACAGACCCTCACGACTGACCAAATCAAATGCCTTTTTGAGGTCGATGGAGGCAATAAACAGTGGTTGATTCTGTTCACGGCATTTTTCTTGCATTTGTTGCAATGAGAATATCATATCAATGGTAGACCGGTTCTGTCGAAAGCCACACTGTGATTCGGGGTAGACTTGATCTCCTAGGTCTTTAAGTCTGCGCAGAACAATTCTGGCAAATACTTTTCCAACAATACACAGACGTGAGATACCCCTATAGTTGTTGCAGTCGCTCCGATCGCCCTTGTTCTTGTACAGTGTTATGATGCTTGAATCTTTGAAATCCTGTAGGACTTGTCCTTCTCGCCAGCATAGCTCTATTAGCTGGTGGATCTGTAGAGTGAGTGTGTCTTGCCCACTCCTGATAACCTCTATTGGAATCCCATCCTTACCTGGAGCCTTGCCAGATGCAAGTTCATTTATAGCACACCTAACTTCTGTTATGGTAGGAAGTGTGACCAGGTTGTCAAGAGTTGGTAGAGCCTCTATGGCGTTGAGGGCATTATCCGCTAGTTTGGTCTCACCTGAGTAAAGCTCCAAATCTGTCCATCTGCTGTTTCTTATCAGTTATGATTTCTCCAGTCAAGGTTTTCAATGGTGCACTTCTTTTGATCACTGGACCACAGGCTTTCTTTATTCCTTCATACATGCTTCTGATGTTTCCCTTATCACTTGCGATTTGAATGGACTCACATAACTTGATCCAATAATCAATTGCACACTGCCTCGCAGCTTTTTGCACATCCTTCCTAGCTTGCTTTAGCTCACTCAGAGTGTTACGAGTTGGTCTTTCCTTGTTTCGTAAGAGAGCTATCTTCTTCTTATCAATCAAGGGCTGCACAGTCTGGCTGTTTGCCGCAAACCAGTCCTGCCTCTTATGATCCACAGTGCTGTAAACCCCTACGGCAGTTTTATAAAGAGTTTCCTTAAGTTGACCCCACTTTTCTTTTACTGTACAATTTTCTGGTGTATCAGTGAAAGCGTCTTCAAGTTGCTGTTGAAACTGAAAGCACTGTTCAGGATCGTGAGTGTTAATAATATTAATCCTGGGGCTAGATTTGTGTTTAGCTGTGTAGATTCTCTTTGGTCTCAGTCTAACCCTTGCAACAACCAAAGAATGATCTGTATCACAGTCAGCACTGTGGTAACTTCGAGTCAATGATATATGGTTCAGATGTTGTCTCCGTGTGATGATGACGTCCAGCTGGTGCCAATGGCCGGATCTTGGATGTTGGACATTGACTAACACGAATGGTAGACCGGAGTGAACTCTAACAGCCTGTATTTGTATCTTGTCACTGTCCCACCTGGACATGTCCATCTCTGAAGCCACTATACTGTCACGAATCGCCACTCCCAGGTGTCGTCTGTTGTAATAACTTTTGAAGCTGGCTATATGGAGTGTTTTATACACGCCCAGTCTCTTCTCCTGACCTCGTCTGACTTACCGTACACCAAAACCCCAACAAGCGGTGCAGATCCAGCCAATCTGTCCGCCTGCTCGTTTCCCACCACACCAGCATGTCCTGGGGAAAATCCAACAGATGCTTCAAATGTTTGATTGTTGAACTGAAGCACATCAGTCTTTCTCAAGAACTCCATATCATATTGGACGAGTTATCTCTGGTGGGGGAGTTGGAAGGAAGAAAGATCATGTTTCTTTCACTTATCTTCTTTCAGTTATCTCCTTTAACTCTGATTTCTTTCACTATCTCCGTCAACTGGCATTTCTTTAACTTACCTCCGTCGCGTCGTATTTTGTCACTTATCTCCGTCAACTGGCATTTCTTTCATTTATCTCCGTCAGCTCGTATGTTTTTATGTTATCCCCATAAGCACCCCAGTCTCCTCTCGAAGATCACACAAGTTCCTCACACAGTGCACAAAGTCCATTGCATCGACGATGATTCATGCGTGCCTATACCAACATCATAAGTGCTATCAACTGTCTCTTGTGAGTAGGTTTCCTAATTTACTGAATATATGCCATGGCATGATTAATCGACTTCCGTATCTGCCAATGGCGTATATACAGTAGTTTTCTCTGTGCAGCCCTCTTTAATGTGCTATATAATACAACATGTTGGCTACCATATTTACAACTTCAAAGTCATAACTGTGAACCATCCCTACTGCCTATTTTCGACCATCCATTTATGTTCGGTTCAAATCTACTGTTTGTTTGGCGCTGAATCTGTGAAATTTTGCAACAATTTGTTTGGCGGTGAATCTGTGAGATTTTACAACAATTTGTTTGGAGCTGAATCTGTGAAATTTTACAACAATTTGTTTGGCGCTGAATCTGTGAAATTTTACAACAATTTGTTTGGAGCTGAAGCTGTGAAATTTTACAACAATTTGTTTGGCGCTGAATCTGTGAAATATTACAACAATTTGTTTGGAGCTGAATCTGCGAAATTTTACAACAATTTGTTTGGCGCTGAATCTGTGAAATTTTACAACAATTTGTTTGGCGCTGAATCTGTGAAATTTTACAACAATTTGTTTGGCGCTGAATCTGTGAAATTTTCCAACAATTTATCTGGCGCTGAAGCTGTGAAATTTTACAACAATTTGTTTGGCGCTGAATCTGTGAAATTTTACAACAATTTGTTTGGCGCTGAATCTGTGAAATTTTACAACAATTTCTTTGGCGCTGAATCTGTGAAATTTTACAATTTGTTTGGCGCTGAATCTGTGAAATTTTCCAACAATTTATCTGGCGCTGAAGCTGTAAAATTTTACAACAATTTGTTTGGCGCTGAATCTGTGAAATTTTACAACAATTTGTTTGGCGCTGAATCTGTGAAATTTTACAATTTGTTTGGCGCTGAATCTGTGAAATTTTACAATTTGTTTGGAGCTGAATCTGTGAAATTTTACAACAATTTGTTTTTCGCTGAATCTGTGAAATTTTCCAACAATTTGTTTGTCGCCTAAACTGTGAAATTTTACAAGAATTTGTTTGTCGCTGAATCTGTGAAATTTTACAACAATTTGTTTGTCGCTGGATCCGTGAAATTTTAAAACAATTTGTTTGTCGCTGAATCTGTGACATTTTACAACAATAAGTTTTGTCGCTGAGTCTGGAATGGATATGGTTAAGGGTCATAGACTAAGACTAGGCAGGTTCTGGATGACACAGGCAGAACTTTCTATAAGTCAGGTGTGTGATCTAGTGACCATCAATCGTGAAAGAGAGTGGGTTGGAGTTCCAAAAGACATGACGGACTGGCACAATGTAATAATAACACTGGGTCGTGACTGCAGACAATGGGCAGCGAGCCGCACTGAGTTTGAAGTGCAACAGCTGATCCAGAGCAACACATCAAGGTGACATAGTCATCTACACCGATGGGTATGTGGTGAGAAACAGACGTAGTGGCTGGGGCTTTATTCCAAAGGCTAATGGGTGAGTCTTGAAAAAGGAGAGTCTGACATATGAGACTACGGCCTCCAGCATGAGAATGGAGGTGGAGGCAGTAACAGCGGCATTCCGGTGGCTAGTGGAGACTACTGCAACACACGTCGTATTCATTACGGATTCAAAGAGTATGTTTAGCAAGGTGGAGAAAGGAATGTTTCGTGTGGAATGGCTCTCGTCGCTTCAGTGGTCACAGATTGTGAGAATTGTATGGATATTTTGCCCTGACCATGCGGGTGTACGGGGGAATGAACGGGCTGGTAGACTGGCAGTGAATGCACCTCTTGGTGGTATTTTGCCTATGGACAAGGGGGAGGTGGTCGTGCGCTTGTGGGACCAGGTGGAGAAGGCGGAGGAACAGATTGAGAACCCATATGTGGAAAGAATGAGATTGCGGGGGATTCGGCAGGGGTTCTGCAAGAATCTCAAAACTGAGAGGGAAGATCAGGAGAACTTCTAATCAGATAGCGGTGGGAACGATTAGTAGTATGACTCTTCGCCGGCTGTTGAACGAGGGGAGCACGTATGGGAATGTCCTGAGTGCAGTGATGTCGGTTCTTAACTCAACTCAACTCAACTCAACTATAGGTAAAGTAATGTGAATTCATTGATATCGTTTACCATACAGTAAGCATAAAAGCAACATGAAAAATTGCCGACTGTCAAACTAAATAATGTATTAAAGGGACACAACTATAATCTGTAGATTTGGGTAGAAAGGGAATCAATTGCATTAATTTTGTGTTCATAAAATATGGATATATTGAATTTACTTAATTACACATAAATTATACGTTCCTGATTTTAAAACAAATGCAAAAGTTATTTGCAGATACATCAACTATTTAAAAATAGTAACATATTTCAATCATTATACAAGACGTTATATTGCTTCTTAGTTAATACATCGCAACAAGATTATTTCCCAGGACTTGAAATACGACTCTGATATAATCAGCTACAATACACGTTTTCTTTGGTTTTTTTGAAATTGTCAATATTTGGCAGGCACATAAATATGTGCCTTTAATCAATCAATATGTGCCTTCAGGAAACTAATGTCTAAGTACCTATTACCCCCTTAGGTTCTTGACCTTGTTGACTAAGATCAAAGTGCAATAACTGAAATTGATCTACCCAGGACCCCCAGCAGAGGCTGTAATCCGAACTGACGTATACGAATTCCGAATCACTGACAGATAGGTATCGTTGGACCACAATGGGCCGGAAGGTTCATGGTGGGACTAAGAAGACTCAAACGAGAGAAAGGTTATTTCCCAGTGTGATCCTCAATAAGCCGGACTGTTGTCAACCTGACGCATTGACAGATAGAAGCTACATTGGGCTCTTGTCAGCGATAAGCTAATAACTTGACCCATTAAAGTCACCTGATGATTAACGCTAAGGAGTCAAAATAACTCGGAAAGACGTGCTGTCTGCCTCGAGATGTCGTAGAAAGCGGATCAGACATGACACGCAGAAAAGTCGATGGTGGCTTTTTAGTTTCATATTAATATAGTGTAGAAGTGAATGATGACGAGCAGGAAGTCCTTCTGTGTTTATAGTAATGGCTGGAGTCGACTAATAGATGTGGCATCGTGCATATGCATTGTTTAGCGCTTATAGAAGTAGAGTACAGAAACTGAGATTAGAGGCGCAAGACATAAAATTTTACGGAGTAAACAATCAAAGAGCAACGTGCTGTTGTGCGTCTTTTGTGGGCAAAAGGACTGTCTGCAAAGGACATTCATAAGGAAATACTTCCTGTCTATGCTGACAAATGTTTGTCCCGTAAAGCGGTGCATAGCTGGGTAGAAAAAGTTACTCAAGGACGCTCTAAAATTTTTGATGAAATCCGATCTGGTCGTCCTGTTGAGATTGCAACAGAAGCATCCGTGCAGCGGGTGGAGGAGATGATTAGAGGTGACAGGCGAGTAACGATAGACTGTGTAGCATCTGCAATAGGATGCTCGCATGGTTCAGCATACAGCATAATGCATGATCGATTGAAATTTCAGAAAGTGTGCTCAAGGTGGGTAACCAGACAATTGAAGGAGGAACACAAAATGAACCGATTTGGCCTGTCCTTGCATCATCTCTGTCGATACGAAGATGAAGGAGAAGACATGCTGAACAGGATTGGTACTGGGGAAGAATCATGGGTGAATCACTACCAGCCCGAATCAAAGCGTGCTTCAATGCAATGGAAACATCCTTCTTCGCTGTGTCGAAAAATTCATGGTTGCGCCATCAGCAGTTAAGGTTATGCTGACAGTGTTCTGGGATTGTCAAGGAGTGCTTTTAACCAATTTTAAGAAGAAAGGTGGCAATGGGAATTTTGAATCGTACTATGAAGTTCTATCGATGCTTCATGATGCAATTCGAAGAAAACATCCGGGACTGCTGACTAGAGGAGTGTTGCTTCTTCATGACAATGCCTGACGGCTCGATTAACGCAGGATAAAATTAACCGACTAAGGGGGGAAGTTCTGGAACATCCACCTTACAGCCCCGACTTAGCCCCTTATGATTTCCACCTTTTTTGTCCACTAAAAACTCACCTTGGTGGGAGACATTTCGCGAATGACGCAGAATTTGAATGTGAAGTGAAAACATGGTTTCGAAAATATAGCACGAAGTTCTATGCAGTCGGTTTGAGAGGACTGATAAAACGATGGAATAAGTGCATCAATGATGGTGGAAATGATGTTGAGAAATAAAGGGACAATTTATGTATAAAAATAAACTGGTTTCAAGTTGTTATCATATTCAGTTATATTTCTACAGCCATTTGTGACTTACTTATTGACTTCCCCTCGTAGCAGCAGAGTACTGAAGCAGGGATTAGAGGAGGCGCTAGACATAAAAACTGACAGCTGAAGTTACCGATCGCGATTCGAACCTGTCACCTCCAAATGACCTTAGGGCCCTGTGGACTGTCTTAGCGGCTCGTCGTTTTCTGACTGAAATTGTCCAGCACGTTATGTTAAACAGTCTACACACAACAGTTTCCAACTGCGGAATTCATTTCTTGAGAACTTTATTTATCAGCACAACGCTGCTTTTCTGTGTCAGGTGTTTATACAGTCATACAATTCCCCTCATCATCACCATCATCATTATGTGCCATGTCGATAAGCGTGGGTGGTCATGGTTGACCACCTCAGGCGATCGCCAGAGCCTTGCAGCAGGTCTGTGTTTGTGTCCCGTTCAACAATGTGATCTCATCATCCTGGTGTTCATCTTGTTGTCTTCCCCTGGTTCCTTTCACTTTACATTTGGCAGTTGTCACTAATGTTTAAAATTTAATTATTTTCATATCATGGCCAAAATATATGTTTCATTTTCGTGCGCCCGCTCAATTTGAACTCAAGTGTAGTCCATACACGCTACTTCTAGTAGCACTAGACTGAAGTTTGCATGTGGATTAGCTATGCCTATTACCAATGTCCTTCACCATTTGGTGAAAACAGACTTCAGAGGTACTTGTAATTTACGTCCCCAAGTCAAGGACGAGACGTCAATATTTTAGCCCAACTGACCGGTGTAGGGGATGAACCCCTTATATCGGCATCAGCACACCGGATGTTTAAGAACGAACGCTCTTTCCATTCGGCTATGCTGACCTCCCAAACAGTCTTGATTGTCTATGTATAAGTTCTCTGGTTTGTTCCCAGTTTTCGTGTGTTTCTTGAAGAAATGTCGTATTCGTGTTTCTGACGGTCCTTGGTATTCTTTGTATTTCCCCCATAAACCACATTTCCACTGCCATTAGATGTTTTCCAGCTTGTCTGTCTTGTCTATTTTATTGTCCATGTTTCACATATAAACAACAGTATAGGTTCTGTATAACATTTGAACACTGGCTTTTTAAAATAACTTAAATTGATAGCGTTTTATTGATCTGACCATAAGTGTGTCTGCAACAAATACATAGCTCGCCGACGTCGAGCCACGTTACTGGGACAGTTCTGCGAGGCTTAAATTGGAAATGGTTCTATATGCTAATCTTGTTGTTGTCATGCTATCGTCGATAGCTAATCTAATTTCATTCACATCATCATCATCATGATCTTCTGCTCTGCGTGGGCATACAAGCATCTCCACTGACCTCCTTGCCTGGTGTTCTATATCAATGTTGCTGATTACATTCGTCCATGCTTTCCTACTCTACTTTAATTAGACGTTTCCAGCACAATTTTTCATTTACATACGATGTAAGAATCACTTTATTTTATGCATGTCTATGGATTTGGTCTTCCTGTTACATCTATCATATTTCATATGTCTTCTATCAAGAAAAGAAGAGGGCATTGGGCTATTCATCCCCTGACTCAGCTCTATACGTGAATACATATTGAGATTATGCTACACTAGCTCCACTATAAGAACATCTTCAATAATGTTAATGCTGTTACATTCCTGCAGACTTCATTCTGTACACATCATGTTCTTGACTCATTCATCCTCTATCACCCCACACTCCGTGAACAACTATTTCACGTACACCAGAACAGTTGCTTACAATCAGGGGTGGGCAAACTTTTTGTGCGGAGGGCCGCATTGACAAATGTAAAGCTATTGGCGGGCCGCATATATATATATATATATATATATATATATATATATATATATATATATATATATATATATATATATATATATATATATATATATATATATATATATATAATGTCCAATTTGTATACAGCAACCTTTAACTATTAATTATTTATTAGTTATTAAGCAGTATAAATAACTAATTATTGCGATTGTATTTTACTTATACACTTATACATTATATTTGACAATATGGACACAAACTTTTACTAATTTGTTAACAAGATTTTACAACTTGTTATTATAACAAATATTCTTTATTATCTATCAATGGCTTTAATTTAGTCACAAAGACTACACTGTCACTGTATTTGTTGATTTCTAATGAGATGTATGCAATTTCTTGCACTTTTTGGCAATATTCTTGAAATCTGGAGCAAGTTTACTTGTTGAAATTCGCATGACAGCATGCAAGTTGCAGTCCGACACTAAAGGCCTATTCTTAGATTTGTTGATCTTCAAGCAAGAGAATGCTTGCTCGCAAATGGATGTTGATCCAAATAATGATAAGAGTTTAGCTGCAAAGTTTTTCAAGTTGGCAATTGATTCTTGTGATAAAGATCCATAGAAATCCAGCAAACCATCTGTCTTGAATTTCTCTTTCAGGTCATGATCTGCTTGTAAGTCAAGCAGCTCCAATCTGTATGTCCTCTGTGGCTGTATCAGCTTCTGCACTAAAAGGGGAACTGAGAATATTGAACTGTGGCTCTAAGTTCTTGAAATCTTGGAATCTCCATCCAAATTCTTCAATCAATGCATCTAATTGGGCTTTGTACTTTTCAGTCATTTCACCAGAAATGGTTTCTTGTTTCAGCAAAGGGAAGTGACAAAATCATTTTTTCACTTGCTTGTCTGGAGAACAGTGAGAGTTTTGCCTGAAATGATTTTACATGTACATACAATTCATGTGCAAACACACAATTGCCCTGAAGTTTGACATTCAGTTCATTTAACTTTTCCATAATTTCAATGGCAAACATAAAGTCTAACTTCCACTCTTTATTGACAATGTTAGTATTAAAGTCACATTCAATGCCCTTCATCTCTAGGAACATCACTATTTCTTCTCTGAGTTCCCACACTTCGCCTCAACACCTTGCCGAGACTCAGCCATCGAACACTGGTGTGGTACAGGACATCGGAATGTTCAGTTTCCAAATCGTCAAGTAATGCCTTGAACTGTCTGTGATTAAGTCCTCTTGATCTGATGAGGTTGATGACACTGACAACTGGGTCAATAACATGCTTGATATTCAAAACAGTTTTACACAGACTTTCTTGATGAATCACACAGTGAAGTGGTAATAATGTGTGGTCTGGATATTCTGCTTTAAGCTTATCACTTATCAACTTTACCAGACCTACATTTTTTCCAGTCAAAGCACGAGCTCCGTCAGTTGTAACACTTGCCATCTTGTTCCAAACCAACCCAGCTTTTTTCAATACATTTAGTAACAGCATTGAATATATCATGCCCTGTGGTTGTGTCTTTGAGTGACTCAACACTCAGTAACTCTTCAGTGAGTTTGAAAGAAGTGTTTATTCCACGTATAAATATCAATAATTGGGCAGTATCATGTACATCGGTACTCTCATCCAATGCAAGAGAGTACCACAAAAATTGTTTACTTGCATCTTGAAGTTTATGCATCAAATTGTCACTTATCTTGTCAACACGTCTGACCACAGTTCTCCTTGATAAAGTAATGTTGTCAAATCTGTGTTTTTGTTCTGGACACATAATGTTTGCTGCATCTAGCAAACATTCCTTGATGAACTCGCCATCAGAAAATGGCTTGTTCTGTTTTACAATTCTGTGTGACAGCACAAGACTAGCTTCAGTTGCAGCATCTTGAATTGAAGACTGTTTAGTGAAAACAGTTTGCTGTTTCTCCAAATTTTTCACCAACTCAAGGCATTTCCTTTCCCTCCCTTCGGTTGTTAAATTGTATCCGAAATCGGAATGTTTTGTTTGATAATGTCTTTTTAAATTGTACTCCTTGAAGACAGCCACTGACTCACGACACAACAAGCAAACTGATTTGCTACCAACTTTTATAAAACAGTACTTAGTTGTCCATTCATCATTAAAAACACGGCATTCATCTTCAATCTTACGTTTGTTATTGACACTCATTGCTTTAATAAACTTCGAACAGTTAGAATTGTACAAAACTTTAAAACGGAAATGAAACAAAACCTACTTCCGGCTGTGTGTGAAAATAAAATATTCGGAAAACAAGTAGTAAACTCAGAATAAATTTCAGAAATATATCAAGACTACTACAACAAATAAATTAATTTGAACATTGTAAATGTGGAAATAATTTATAACAGCAAAAGACTTTTAAATTTAATATTTTCTTGCAAAATAAATCATTTTATTCACCGGAGAAATATCTGTTTTTCATAAATCATCCTTATTAAATTTTTACATGTCGATAAATATTTCTCTATATAAAATCGATAAATTCGCATTTTAGCATTACATGGTTCCAAATGTTGCTGTATGTAGCCAGGGCCGGTTGGGGTGAGCGCCCAACCTTGCATAAATACCCTAATGGCTCGTGCATTCATCACCTATGCAGCAAAAGTCCAACTCCTGGCCTTCTCGTGGCGGAACTGTTTTAACTTACAGGAGAAGGGGCGACGGCGAGTCACTGGCGCCGAGAAATATCCAGAACGCTCTAGATGTGTATGCACGTACATGCATGCGCAGAAATGTGTGTGCGTGCCTACACACCTAAACTCGAGTAAGACCACAGTCTGCTCTAGCAAAGGAAAGGTGCTGAATACGCAGGCAACCAGCCAGGAGGCGCACCACAGAAATCAGGATGCCACCAATCACGCGTAATGAAATATGTCGACTACTGCTAAATGTTACGGTGCTCGCCCTGCTTTGGACCCCAGGCAGGTGCAGTGCCGGGCCATATGCCTCGAAAGGGTCCAACCACAGCTACTGGAGGTCCTTCTCAGATGTCCTGTGGAGCCAGGAGACCTGAGAATAGAGCGTCTGGCCATACCAAACAAAGACTAAAACTAATGCACTGGAATGCGGATGGATGCAGCAACAAAACAATAGAACTAGAAAACATCTTGGCCAAGAAAAGGTAAGCGTATTTTGCTAGCAAGAAACTCACCTCAACGAAAACGAAATGATGTCTTGGAAATTGCCAGTACTAAGGTACACTACTTTCTGAACTTAGCAGCCAGCATAAGGTCAACATACAGTGGATACCATCCCACTGTGGAGTACGCGGAAACGACAGAACTGATCGATTGACTAAGGAAGGAGCAAATGAAGAACTAGCCTGATGTGCCCATTACATACCACCAAAAGAAAAGAATGATCAAATCAGTCAGAAGGCCACCAAAACCTGCTCAAGACGACTACCGCGTTATATACAGACCAGAACAATTCATTATTCTGCGCCTCAGAACAGGACACAATAGAATACGCAACCACATGTATACAAGATTCAAGATTGGTGAATCAGCCATGTGTACATGTGGATTATCGTCGCAGACAGCAGAGTACATACTCACAGACTGCCCAAATTGCAACATGTCTATGCAAACCTTCTGGCCTAGTGTCAAAGACTCAGTTATATAGGAATGAAGACCACCCTGAAAGAGTGGTCTACCTCAAGTAGAATAGAGGTAACACAGTGCCCCTACATGAGGGCAGGGTAGGTGTAGGGAATAAATAAGAAGGGGAACTATTAAATAGTTCTCTCATGGGACACGGAGGTGTCAACCAGAGAGTAAGCACTCTGGTCACGGCATGATCACGCCAACGTGATAGACACGGAGAACTAAACTGAAACTCAAGAGAGGCCACTACTCTAGCGTGCTGAGTGATGCCGCACGCAAAAGCCGTAGTGCGCCCCAAGTCCTTCCGCGTACTGTGTAAACAGCACGGGAGGAATGATCAGACGGGACACAGACTTCGTAGTGAAAGCATCGCTTAGCGTCGATGCTTATTTCTTTAGCCGAGTAGATAGATTAGCAGTAGGGTTAGGAAACGACTAGTGATAGGCAATTCTGTGCATTTATTCTTGTGTGATTTGTTAGCGACTAATTGTTGTACATTGATGTGATGCAAAGAGCCAGTGGCAATAAAATGTGTAATCAATTCCTCTCGTACGACTAACAAGTCTTTTTGTGTGGTGCGAGAGAAGTTATCCCGGAATGCCTGTGACATCGGTTGATGACAGGCTAGGATAAAGTGGTGTCAGAAGTGTAGCTTGGACAATTGTTCAAGCTAAAACACTCACCCACGGCTCTAAAATAGTATTACGGCTAGATAATCACAGGGTTTAGTTTATGTTAGTGATAATGACGTGTGCAGACAGAGCAAAGTGCGAGCTGTGCCCATCGTGACCAAGTTATGTTTATTTATGCTTATTGAATTATTTTGTGCTTATGAACATGTTTTCTTCTGATTTGTAAGTATTATTATTATAGTTTTGTATCATTTATTTCTACAATTACTTATTTATTTACTACTATTTGTCAAATATGATTCACGGCGGAGCGATACACAAAAATGAGCCGAGAACAATATTGATTTTTCCAATCTAAAAATAGCGCTGCGCCGGTGACGTATCGCGACTGACAAACAGCTGCGTTACGCCATTTGCAATCAGCGACTGATTGTTGACAAATCGCAAAGCGGCTGCTCGCCTGAATCGTTGACTTATATCAAATATTATTTGTTTATATAAGTTATTTATTGAATATATTTATTTATTTGAACATTATTATTACCTTTATATTTATTTCAAAGCATTTATTTAATTATTTATATACTTTTTCTATTTCTTACCGTCGCGATGGCACTACTTTTGCTATGCAAATAAGACGCAGTCTGCACAACACTTCCATAAATTAAACAGCTAGAGTTAGGGAAGGCAGAAGACGTTAGAACGAAGACAGGACAGTGACATTTATTATTAATTAAACCACATTGTATTGTCCTGGGGCATGTGATTGTACAAAATTGTCTAAAATTATATATCGTTTACAAGTGGTTAATTGTTGATGCTCTTGATAACCAGGGAGAACAACAGCTGGTCATAAGCATAACTCAAGCTGTATGTGGTATTGCCAGACGATTGGACTTGAGGTGCCAAACGATTGTACATGATTGATCTGGAATGTTAAGATGAGTATACCCAAATGATTTTGCATGCAATATGATTAATAATGCATCTCTTTTTCAGCGTGTGATGTATTAGTATAATTTTTGTGATCCGTTTTTCAGGTTATAATCTAAGAGTATATTTTTTGTACTCAGGGAGTTAAAAACCTAACATATCTAATATAAATAAGTGAGTAAATATTTGAGTGCCTATCAACTCTATCTAATTACCCAACAACATGGCAACTTTAGTTGATTTCATAAAAGCAGGCAAGGAATTAGAATACACAGGAAAGGACTTAGAGCAATATGCTGATCAAAAATTTAGGGAAGCAAAAGAAGCTGAGAGAGATGAACGTGCACGAGAAAGACAACATCAAAAGGAGATTGTAGAACTAGCTGAGATAACAAAACAAAAGGAATTAGAGCTAAAACACAAAGAGGCACAAGTGGATAAAGAGATTAAACAAAGACAATTAGAACAAGATAAAGAGATTAAGCAAAAACAATTAGAACAAGATAAGGAGATTAAACAAAAACAATTAGATCAGGAGAAAGAATTAAAGCAAAGAGAGATAGATGAAATGGCAAGAGTAAAAGAAAAACAAATACAAGTGGAATCACAGACACAGTTAAAGATGAAAGGTATGGATGTAGATTCACACTTAGAGATCTCCGCTACAAAACTAAAAAGTCAACAAGAAGAAAATAAATTTAATAAATACAAAAACATTATTAAGCCATTTTGTAAAGAAGATTCCATATCAGCCTGGACAGAAAATGTCGAATACCAACTGAAATACCACCAAGTACCAATCGACATGTGGGCCATGATCTACATGAAGAACCTCAGTGGGGAGCCCCTTAAGGTGATAGAATCAATACCAACTTATCTTAGATGTAACTATCAGTATATCCACGATAGGATAATGCAACATTTCTTACTTGATGGCCCTGGGTATCAAGTACAGTTTTCCAATTAAAAACCTAAGCCAAGCGAGACCTTTATCGATTATGTTTCAAATGTCCAAAGCGTACTAAATAGATGGCTTAGTGCAGCAAAAATAGGAAAGGATTTTGATAAACTTAAAAATTTAATAGCCATGGATAAAGTCATATCCACAATACCATCTCCTTTCGCTAAATTCCTCCAGCAGTCAGACATCGAGACCATAGAACAATTTGAAAAGAAAGGCTCTGCATATTTTTCTTCAAATAGAGATATTTTTAAGACATCAAATAGCGACTCTGAAATAGTCTCTTTTGTTAAGGACCAACCTAAAAGCTTTCAGAGCAATAAAAAACCATTTCATAGAGTCGACAAGAAAGATAAAAAAGTGTCGAAATGTGTCTATTGCCAACTTTTTCATGATACTTATGCTATGTGTGATAAATCACCAAACTATCCGACACATCTTGAGATGGTCATTAAGAAACAACAAAACAAAAGAACTGCATACAGGCGTGCAGTCAAATGCTTCTTCTGTTCAAGCTACGGGCACTATTCCAATAAGTGCCTAGGCCGCCAAAGAATGAAGGCCAACAATGCAATTTTGATTGATACATCCTCTGATAGTGGTAGTGAGACTGAGTGTGATGTCGAAAATGAATTACCTTTTAATCAATCTGAAGATGTTTGTTGTGTAAACGATATTTTAAGCTTTGACAATTGTGAGCAATGTCACCAATTTCATGCAGACGGCAAACTTACATGTGGACATATTGTAACATCCTCCTTGGAGAATGCAAATGCAGCTGTAGCCTCCAGAGGCAATCTATTGTTTCACTCTGCAATGGTCAATGAGAAGCCATGCCGATGTTTGCTTGACAGTGGGAGCTCTATTATTGGTGTTAAAAAGGAACTTGTTAATCCAAAGGATTATACTGGTGACTCTGTAAAATGCCGTACTTTTTCTGGTAATATAGAAACCTATCCTCTGGCAAGAGCCCGTATAAACACCCCGTTCCGTTCTGGTACCTTTACATGTGCAATACTAGACAACCCTTGTACTGATTTAATTCTTGGGTGTCTACCCCAGCTAAGGCACTGCACAGATGAAGAAATATCCGCCTGGGAGGAGGAAAATGGACTAACTCCAGTGAACAGTGCAGATATCCTCAAACATCACAGCCCCAACAAAGGTGCTAGAACTATTAATCTTGAACCAGATCAAGACATACTGCTTTTACTTCCAGACAAACAGAATCTATTATTGACCTCATGGCAAGGGCCATTCAAAGTGGTACGAAAAATTTCGGATGTCGATTATGAAATATCGATAAACGGACACTTAAAGATATTTCATATCAACATGTTGAAACCCTACTTTTCACGACAAGAGACAGAAGTAGAGACAGACGAACACAATGCACCCACACCTATGGATGAGACGACAGACGTACACAACGCAACTACACTAGTTAGCGAGACTGGCAAATCCGACGAGATGCATACACTTAGTGAGTTTACAGAAAACGCACTTAGCACCACAACCGTACTGAATCAGGTAGACGACGACGGGATGGAACTACCTGTTCCAATTGTAGACAAGACTGCGACATTAGATTGCTATACGATTAGAAACGAGACTAACAGAAGAACAACGACGACAGATAATAGAATTAGTGACTGAATATAAGGACATATTTTCCGACATTCCAGGTAGGACGGACAGGATCGAGCACTCCATCCTTCTTTCGGACTCGAAGCCTATCAAATGCAGGCCGTACTCTATCCCACTTAGCTATAGAGAAAGTCTAAATAAGGAAATTCTTAATTTAGAAGCTAGTGGAATCATTCAAAAATCTACATCTGAGTACTCCTTTCCAATCGTCCTTGGTCAAGAAAAAAGACTCCACCATTCGTCTTTGTGTGGACTATAGAAAACTCAACAATGTCACTAAGATCGACGCAGAACCAATTCCTTCCTGCGAAGATCTTATTCTGCATATGTCCACCTCCAAAATCTTCTCTAAATTAGACCTTACTAAGGGATATTGGCAGGTCCCTATGCAGACTCAATCTATCCATCTTACTGAATTCTCAACACCTCTAGGTCTTTACGAGTGGCGATTTCTTCCTTTCGGACTTCGTAATGCTCCTGCCACTTTCGTACGCTTAACTAGAAATTTACTACATGGAGTGACGAATACGGTGACATATATAGATGATATTTGTGTCCATACAGATGACTGGACAACACACTTACTGAAACTCAGACATGTCTTCGATAGGTTGCGACTCTTCGGTCTCACTGTCAAACCGAGCAAAGTCGAATTGGGCCTACAAGAAATTGATTTTTTGGGTCATGTCATTTCACAAGGACAGCTGAAAACTGACAATAGAATTATTACTAAAATTATGAACCTGACCATGCCTACAACAAAGAAGCAGGTCAGGAGCCTTTTGGGTTTAGTAAATTATTATAGCAAGTTCATACCGAACTTAGCTGAAATTACAAGTGTATTTTCAAATGTTTTAAAAGCATCAGTAAAATTAGATGTCAAAGATGCATTATTAATTTCTGCATTGTCAAAATTGAAAATCCTATTTAGTAATGTACCAATCCTCCGTTTGCCTAATCCTAGGCTCGTTTATTATCTTAGGACAGATGCCAGCAGGATTTCCATCGCTGCAGTACTAGGCCAGTTTTATGATGGCATCTTCCATCCGATTTGCTACGTGAGCCGCAAGATCACACCGGCTGAGTCCAGATATTCCATATCAGAGTTGGAAGCCCTAAGCGTCATCTATTCGGTGAGGAAGTTGCATCGATTTCTGGCGGGTAATCACTTTGTAGTCCAGACTGACAACTCCCCAATCACGGTCATACAAAGTGGGGTACATCGCAATGACCGCATCTACAGGTGGTCATTAATATTACAGAATTATACTTTTAGTATAGAGCATATTAAGGGTAAGGGACAACATTCTTGCTGATACCATTAGTCGACCATCTGAGGTAGAAATACCTGATATTCCACATGAATAGGTAGTGTAAGAAATGTTAATTTAGTACACTTAAAATATCCTGTGTAGAATATACTATTGAATACATAGACATCAGGATCAGGACTGTGTGCTAAGAACAGTGAACTACCATGTGTCCGTAGACAGCAGAATAAGAACTGTGCGCCAAGAACAAGGGAATCACCGTGTGTACACAGACAGCTCGTTACTTACTATGCTCCATTTGTGTTCCGGTGAATCACCTGTGTTAATCACATAAGAACAGTGTCAGAACATTGTAAAATAACAGACACGAAGATACTTGTCTACGACACCAGCGGACTCGACAAGTGGAAGAATACCCATAAGACACAAGTATGACTGTGTAGTGTAGAGAGACGATAGTGGAAGATAAACTCTATGGACTGCTGCGTGAACTAAAAAGGACAGTTAAATACATACAAGAGGCAACATTGCAGTTATAAACATATTTAAAGCGAACGAAAGAAGAAGGAGAAGCATTACATTACGAAGGTCAAGGACTGTTTTCAAAAATAGATAATTAGAAAGAAATTTGATCAAAAATGTTAAAACAATCATAACGGTACATGAAATTCTCTAAAATTCAACAAAATAACTTAAAAACGAAGTAAAAATGTTTATTCCTAAATGCCCTCGCGGGCCGCATAAAATCAGTTGGCGGGCCGCACGCGGCCCGCGGGCCGTAGTTTGCCCACCCCTGGCTTACAATGATAACACGACAAGGGTCACACGTTACTTATATTTTATTACGTTCGTTTATCTAGTTTATACGTTTCAGATTAGAATAAAATATTTCAATTTCACATCTGAAACTCATATCACAATATACAAGCTAATCTGTTTGACATAAACTTTACTTAAACTTATAATTAACTAAACTAAACTGAACTACTTAAATGATTCCGTGCCAAACAAAACATAAGTTTGGACCAATTATATGAACAAGTATTATGATGTAAATTTCCGTTCACTGAGCACTGAAATTGTGGAAGGTGCCTCGAAAGAAAATAAATAACACGGTGACACTAGCATGGCGATATATCATCCCTCTGACCAAATGGGAGGACATATATTATCCGTCGGCACTAAATCAGTTAAGCATAATACACAGATTATCCCCCAGCAACAATGAGACCGCCTTGTCATAACAAGGTTCCGGACACAAATTCTCGGCCACTATGAGGCCGCCTTTTTATAAAAACGTCCTAGAGAAGTATCCTTTTACCTGTCCTACCCATAAATGGCGACCACACAAATCCTCGGCTCGGCTTGCCAACTCCCCTGACTCGTGGCTTACATGTTTTCCGTGGTGCATGATCTGTCCACTATCTCACAGCTGATGTCCAACACTTCAGACACCCTGCAACAACTTATACACACTAACTCCACTATAATAACCAATGCTGTTTACAGGCTGCACATCATCTGTACTTATGGACACATCCTGCATCTGTTTACCCTTTCTTTAGTCTTCAAGAGTCCTGTCATCATTGATTTGCATGCTATTTTAAAAAAAAATGTCGCTTAAAAGTCGACAGGGTCGACTTAATTGCTCCGGGTTTAGTTCCATAAACCTCAGTTTATTTCCGCAGCGCGTCGCACAAAGCACGAACTCTGTAGCTCCATCGACGACCCTCACGAGTCTCCGAAAAAATGAACTCGTGAACCGAAGGACGCGGCCCAGAATCGAACCCACAACCTTCGGAGCCCGAGTCAGATGGCTTGATCACTTCGCCAAGGAGACTCCCTAGCATGCTGTCTATTTTAAAACACCAAAAGCGATGAGGTGAATTTAGACACGAACCGACATTATAGCACTCGGCACATTAACATACATGCTCCCTCCACATCTGCAACAGCCAGCGAAGAGTCTCAATACTTATGGTTTGATTATAATTGATTGATTGATTCATGTAAGAACCGACATCACAGCATTCGGGGCATTCCCATAAGCGCTCCGTCCGCATCCTCAGAAGCCAGCGAAGAGTTCCAATCCCAATAGTACCAATAGCAATCTGATTATATGTGCGTCTCGCCTTTCCTCTAAGCGTCGAGCATCGGCCAGATCCCCTCGTCACTCCACGCTGTCGCATTCTTGCCAGACCATGGTGATCCATTTGCTCCTCCGAGGTGTACACGTGCTCCCACAAGGCCGCAACCACGTCTGCCTTATCATGCATCAATACTCCACCAAGTTGTGCAGAGCCCGCCAATCTGTCTGCCTGTTCATTCCCCAGCACACCAGCATGCCCCGGAGAAAAGATCCAGACGATGCTTGCCACCCGTGGCTTCCGAAGCGAAGCAAGCCACTGCGCACGAAGCTTGCCTGTCCTCACCCTACTCAGCATGTTTTCTGAGTCAGTTACAATCACGATGTGTGTGTGTATCGTATTCTCCATCCAGCGGAAGATAAGTGATAGAAATACCAAATGGCGGAGACAAGTGAAAGAAATACCACTTGGCGTAGATAAGTGAAAGACAAGCCTGTTGACTGAGCTAAGTTAAAGAAATACCAGTTTACAGAGATAAGGGAAAGAAATGCGAGATGACGGAGATAACTGAAAGAAATACCAGTTGGTGGAGATAAGTAAAAGATATGCCAGTTTATGGAGATAAGTGATGACCGGGATTTTTTCACGTGGACTTCTAGTAATAAAATTTCCCCTGGTCTCTAGGTAGTGAGATCGGACACTCATGTGTATTGTTGCGCACGTAAAAAATCCCTTGGCAGTTAGAAATCGAAAAAGAGTAGCCTAACGGCACTGCCCGGGCAAACATTTCTAGTTAAAAATCTACCCAAAGTATTTCAGGATCCTCGCCGGTGCTACGGAATTCGTGCACTGAGCTGAGTTTCTCCGGACTCAGGCTTCAGTTAGGAGAAGAACAGAGCACTTATGGGTTACACCTGTGTGCCATGATGTTGATCCGTCGACTAAACTAAACTAAACTAAACTTATCTCCGTCAACTGGCATATCTTTTACTTATCTCCACCAACTGGTATTTCTTTCATTTATCTCCGTCAACTGGCATAGCTTTTACTTATCTCCGTCACCTGGCAATTTCTTCATATAACTCCGTCAAATGACTTGTCTTTCACTTACCTTCGTCATCTGGTATGTCTTTCACTTATCTCCGCCAAGTGGTATTTCTTTCAGTTATCTCCGTCAAATGGCTTGACTTTCACTTATCTCCTCCAAGTGCTTTCACTTATCTCCGTCATTTGTTATTTCTTTCACTTATCTCCCTCAACTGGAATTTCTTTCACTTATCTCCGTCAACTTGCATATCTTTTACTTATCTCCACCAACTGGTATTTCTTTCACTTTTCTCCGTCAACTTGCATATCTTTTACTTATCTCCACCAAGTGGTATTTCTTTCACTTATCTCCGTCAACTTGCATATCATTTACTTATCTCCACCAAGTGGTATTTCTTTCACTTATCTCCGTCAACTTGCATATCTTTTACTTATCTCCACCAAGTGGTATTTCTTTCACTTATCTCTGTCAACTGGCATATCTTTTACTTATCTCCACCAACTGGTATTTCTTTCACTTGTCTCCGTCAAAGGCATTTCTTTCACATATCTGCGTCATTTTGTATTTCTTTCACTTATCTCCATCAACTGGTATTTCTTTCACTTATCTCCGTCAACTGACATTTATTTCACTTATCTCCGTCAACTGACAATTCTTTCATGTATCTCCGTCAACTGACATTTCTTTAATGTATCTCCATCAAATGGTATTTCTTTCACTTATCTCCATCAACTGGCTTGCCTTTCAGTTGTCTCCGTCAACTGGTATTTCTTTCACTTAGCTAAGTCATTTGGTGAGGAATAGATGAACCATCCCCAGTCAGCCAGGGATTCGAGACTGGGCTATCAATCAAATTCACCTCGAAGATTTCAATGCAATATAAAGCTGAGGGCAAGTGTTCAAACCGAAAAAATGAACTCGTGAACCGAAGGACGCGGCCCAGAATCGAACCCACAACCTTGGATGCCCGAGTCAGATGGCTTGATCACTTAGCCACGGAGACTCCCTAGCATGCTGTCTATTTTAAAACACAAGCGTTGAGGTGAGTTTAGACACGAACCGACATTATAGCACTCGGCACATTACCATACATGCTCCCTCTGCATCTGCAACAGCCAGCGAAGAGTCTCAATACTTATGGTTTGATTATAATTGATTGATTGATTTAAGAACCGACATCACAGCATTCGGGGCATTCCCATAAGCGCTCCGTCCCCATCCTCAGAAGCCAGCGAAGAGTTCCAATCCCAATAGTACCAGTAGCAATCTGATTATATGTGCGTCTCGCCTTTCCTCTAAGCGTCGAGCATCGGCCAGATCCCCTCGTCACTCCACGCTGTCGCATTCTTGCCAGACCATGGTGATCCATTTGCTCCTCTGAGGTGTACACGTGCTCCCACAAGGCCGCAACCACGTCTGCCTTATCATGCATCAATACTCCACCAAGTTGTGCAGAGCCCGCCAATCTATCTGCCTGTTCATTCCCCAGTACACCAGCATGCCCCGGAGAAAAGATCCAGACGATGCTTGCCACCCGTGGCTTCCGAAGCGAAGCAAGCCACTGCGCACGAAGCTTGCCTGTCCTCACTCTACTCAGCATGTTTTCTGAGTCAGTTGCAATCATGATGTGTGTGTGTATCGTATTCTCCATCCAGCGGAAGATAAGTGATAGAAATAAAAAATGGCGGAGACAAGTGAAAGAAATACCACTTGGCGTAGATAAGTGAAAGACAAGCCTGTTGACGGAGCTAAGTGAAAGAAATACCAGTTTACAGAGATAAGGGAAAGAAATGCGAGATGACGGAGATAACTGAAAGAAATACCAGCTGGTGGAGATAAGTAAAAGATATGCCAGTTTATGGAGATAAGTGATGACCGGGATTTTTTCACGTGGACTTCTAGTAATAACATTTCCCCTGGTCTCTGGGTAGTGAGATCGGACACCCGTGTGTATTGTTGCGCACGTAAAAAATCCCTTGGCAGTTGGAAATCGAAAAAGAGTAGTTTAACGGCACTGCCCGGGCAAACATTTCTAGAAAAATCTACCCAAAGTATTTCAGGATCCTCGCCGGTGCTACGGAATTCGTGCACTGAGCTGAGTTTCTCCGGACTCAGGCTTCAGTTAGGAGAAGAACAGAGCACTTATGGGTTACACCTGAGTGCCATGATGTTGATCCGTCGACTAAACTAAACTAAACTAAACTTATCTCCATCAACTGGCTTGCCTTTCAGTTGTCTCCGTCAACTGGTATTTCTTTCACTTATCTAAGTCATTTGGTGAGGAATAGATGAACCATCCCCAGTCAGCCAGGGACTCAAATCCACCTCGAAGATTTCACAGCAATATAAAGCTGAGGGCAATTGTTCAAACCGTGGAAGTCACAGCAACATAACGCTGAGGGCCAGTGTCCATGCAGGGAGAGAAGGTTAAGAGTCCGACCAGAGACGGTACGCTCAGGACGCCAGTCTAGTGTGTCAGGGAGTAGTCCTACAGTATCAGGTGATCTTCTTCTTCAAGCCTGCATTTGTACCATCTAACAGATGGGCCACTTCTGACTGGACATTTGCTGAATAATGCACCAGCCTACAGGATCAGTCTCAGTCTAAAACTAATCCCTTGTCCCTGCGTATACATGTGAGAGCCCGAGTCTCTATTAAAGGTGTCTCTTTTCTCGTTTCCTACAGCTGAGCTGTCCTACTTGCTTGCTTGTGTTCATTGGCTTGAGCTCCAACGCGAAGTCCTGTATGTCGGATGAAGACATCCTGTTGTCCAACATCAGTGTGATGTCATACAGGACCTGAGGTTTGCATGAGTATCCGTTGTCCCATGTCTGGCTTATTGGTGTGCAGACTGGTGGTTCCTCGCCGTACAGGCAGACACTCTCTGACTTCGGAGGAATCGGCGATCCTATTGACCTTAGCCAGGACCCCAAAAGGACCTGTTGCCCAGGACGCTCGACGAGGACGCGTCAATAGGTCTTGGCCAGTATATAACCCGGCCCGGGTGCCTTGAAAACACCTCTGCGTCCCTGAGCTGTCCTAGTAGTTACTATAGTTGTCTGTCCTAGATAATAATCATAGTTGTAGTCTGTCTTCCAGAATCTTCAGCCGGGCAACAATTGTTCAAGATTGATAGAATAGCAACCTATAGCCAAGGACAACATAGCAACATGGTCTGGGGAACCCGGTCCCGACTTATTGCAACCACGTGCGTACATATATACGAACGTGCATTCAGACATACGTACATGTATACAAATATACATGCACACGTACGTACATATATGGAACGTACATGCATACATGCACACAAATGTACATACATACATGCGTCATTTACACAAGCACTCAAACAGTCATACCCTCAAATAATCATACACGCCAACACACATATACCCTCTCACAATCACTAACACATTCGCTCAAACATAATTCTCTCCCTCTCCCTCTCTCTCCCTCTCACTCTCTGTATATCTCCCTCTTTACCTCTCACCCTCTCCCTTTCACTCACTCTCGCTCTCTTTTCCTCTCACTTTCTACATCTACCCCTCTCTCACCCTCTCATTCTCTTTCAAAATCCCTTCCTCTCACTCTAAGTTCCTCTGATTCTCTCTCACACGCCCTCTCACACTCTCTCTTCATCTCACTCTCTCTTCGCATCTCTCTCTCTCTCTCTCTCTCTCTCTCTCTCTCTCTCTCTCTCTTTCTCACACTCTTTATACATTTCACACATGCTCTCTCTCTCTCTCTCTCTCTCTCTCTCTCTCTCTCTCTCTCTCTTCCTCTCACTCCCTCCGTTTTTTAACCAGATCTCTATAAGATGTTAAATCTCCGTGGCATTCAAGGCGTATGTGGAAATGTCCCCGATGCTGCTAAGGTCGAGCCACCCCTCAAAGCACGCACATTAGATTAAGTAACGTGAATTTGTTGTTGTCATCTACAATACCGTATGCATAGAAATAACGTGAAGTATTTGGCAGACTGAATATTATTTTAAAGGGATACAACTATAATATGTGTTTCGGTTGGGAAGGGACAAAACTATATATATATATATATATATATATATATATATATATATATATATATATATATATATATATATATATATATATATATATATATATATATATATATATATATATATATATATATATATATATATATTTCAAGTTGGCCAGCTTGAAACCCAGTCCAAGCTGGCCAACTTGAAGCGCACACACAGTTCTGCCTACTACGTCACCCAAGAATTGAGCTTGTATGGCTACTTGAAGTTCACTAAATTCTGTACAGAAGCAGTGTACAAGGTGAAAATCGCAGAGAATGCTCGCCTCAACAAATCACTGAGCACTGAAAAGGTAACAACGTCAGTACTAGACAACCCAGAGAAGTATGTGAGGAACTTATCGTCATACGTACTCAACAACATTGAAACAGAGGCCCTTGCATACGGATTAAAATTATGCATAAAGCCTAAACACATCAATCGTGTTGAGTCGCAAGCACAGTTTGAAATGTTGTTTGATCAAGTCTCCAAGTTATCACCTACCTCTGCTGAGTCGGTCGGGTGGCTGAAGGCCAAACTGGTAGATTTAGAACACCAGTATCGCACAACACCCTCTAAACAGACGTGTCCGCTGACCAACGAACACCTTACTGCCTTAAAAGCGTTAAAGGCTAACAAAACCCTCGTCATACTGAAACCTGACAAAGGGAGCGGTACAGTACTGATGGACATGTCAGATTACCAGAGAAAAATGGATGTAATATTGTCAGACGAATCCAAATTCAGGATAGATCAAAAAGTAAACAAGTCGGAGGACCTGGATGCTATAATGAGGAAAGAGATCCAGTCACTTGTGAATGCGGGACTCATCAGTGAGGCCACTGCAAAAACGCTCACACCACGTGGCTCGCACACTCCTCAGATGTACGGTCTACCCAAACTTCACAAGCCCGGCATCCCGCTAAGACCTATCCTGTCCATGGTTAACTCTGCACAACACCGAATGGCGAGATGGTTAGCCGAAATGTTAAAGCCAGTACGACAGTCCTTCGATCCAAAAATACTCAGAGATACATTCCAACTGGTGGAATTATTGGATACTATGGACATAAATAACAAACACATGGCATCCATGGATATAGCCTCCCTATTCACTAACGTTCCATTAGAGGAGACAGTGAAAATAATAAGGGAACGCATTGAAGACAAACAACTAAAATTAGGCATACCAACACCTATTCTTGAGAGGCTACTACTACTATGTACCGCCAACATCCAATTCAATTTTCTAACTAAGTCATACCGCCAAATTGACGGAGTGGCCATGGGGAGTCCTCTTGGTCCTATTCTAGCTGACATCTTCATGGCACACTTAGAAGAAAAGAGATCCTCAGACATCAACAACTTGGCCTTTTACCGGCGTTATGTGGACGATATACTAATTATCACCACAGACGAGCTACAAGCAACATCGTTTCAGGCCACAATGAACAAGACGCATAAAAACATCTCTCTATCTATGGAACACGAACACAACGAAGCGTTACCGTTCCTAGATATTCTAATGAGACGTAGAGCAGACGGCACAATTCAAAGATCGGTGTATCGCAAAGAAACATGGACTGGCCAATACCTAAATTTTCAGAGCTTCACACCTGTCCAGTACAAACGGGGCTTAGTACGGACCTTGTTTGACCGTGCTAGAAAGATATGCACCCAGGACACACTGACAGAGGAATTTGAAACTCTGAAGAATGTCTTAAACGTGAATGGGTACTCCATAGGATTTATAAAGAGCCATTGCCAACAGCCCAAACCCAAAGCAGACGTAACTACAGTCCCTAAACTCAAGGTATTCATCCAGCTAACCTTTCGAGGGGATGACGTAATGCAACGTCTACAAGACCGGCTTACTACAGCAGTAGGTCGAACATTCTGTGCGGCAACTCCAGTCATTAGATGTAAAACCGTACCCATTCCTACACCAACAGTCAAAGAGCCTGTTCCTCTGTACGCCACAAACAATTGTATTTACCAATTCACATGTAGATGCCAGGCCGTTTACATTGGTCGAACGGAGAGACAGCTTAACAAACGGGTGTCAGAACACATACCTCAATGGGTCAACAAGATACAACACACAGGAGATGATAGCCACGAGGAGCCGACACACCGGAAGCTCCCGGCGTCTTCAATCGGCAGGCACATTGTCGCCAGTCGCCATGTTGTGTCCAGAGACACTGCATTTCGCGTGTTGTTTAGAACACAAAATACTCGCTTGTTAAAATTTGCAGAAGCAATTATGATCTATCAACGCAAGCCAGAATTGTGTAAACAGAAAGACATGTTAGTCAGCTTAAAATTACCGTGGTAGACAATCGACATTACTGTGCGAAATTGTGTATATTTCAACTTGAAGGATTTATCTAGTTAATTTCACGTAAGTTGTGTGATTTCTGCAGTATGTACCTGACGAGATGCAGCGAAATATGCCAGGCAATAAATCGTGCAATCTATTGTTTGTGTCTTCGTTATTCAAAACTATATTAATTTCCTATTTATGATTATGAGATATAAACATATTCAATTTATTTAATTAAACAGAAATTATGCGTTCCTGATCTTATGACAGCGACAGATTTTGATTTGCAAATTCACTAACTACTTGATAAAATAGAAAATACTAAGCATTAGACAAGACAGTATTTTTTTTGCGTTAGTTAATATATCGCAACGAGATTGTTTCACAGGACTGGAAATACGACTCTGCTATTAATCTGCTTTAATGTCAATAAGTTAATTTAACCTTCATTTTAATATTTGACAGGCACACGCGTGCTTTAATGAAACAAGCTTATTTATGCATCCATTACTTTGGTTCTCGTCTTTGTTTGACTAAAATCAAAGTGCAGTAATTGCTATTGATCTGCCCAAGGCATCCAGAAGAGGCGGTCATCCGCAGTGACAAAAACGAAATCCGAAGCACTGAGAGGTGGGCATTGGCGGACCACAATGGCATGAAGGCTCATAGGTGGGACTAATAGGCTTGAAATAAAAGAAAGGGTATTTTCGCAATGTGACTCTCCATACAGCCGGACTGTTGTCAACTGAACAGACCTGACAAAATTGACAGATTGGTGTCTAATAGGAGCTACACTGGGCTTTGTCAGTGATAAGTTAATTGTGGATCATGTATTAAACGTGGCCCATTACAGTCACCTGATGAATATCGGAAGGGCCCCTAAAGATGTGCAGTCTGCGTCGAGATGTCGTGGGTGGAAGATTAGACATGACACGCCTAAAAGTCGATGATGGCTATATTGCCGATGTTTTATAGTTTTATATTAGTGTAGTGTAGGAGTGACTGATTGTATGATTTTATAATCATTTGAAACGACTTTATATTCGCGACCTGTGAATAACAAGAAGAGAACTGTTGTGTTTGTAAAGAACTACTATTCTGTTATATATTAAGCCAAACATAGTTAGTCTTTCCTCTTGAGCCTAAGGCGGCGCATAGGGCAGAAGTCCTGTCTCTCCATGCCTGGCGGTTCGCTGCTACCTGTTGTAGATCTTGGATATTTACTTGGCCATTGAATGAGCCTTCTCTAATGATGGTTCTACGCAGGGTCTCTCTTGGTCTTCCCCGTTTTCTTTTCCCTACTGGTGACCATAAGAGGGCTTGGTTGGGGAGTCTTGTCTTGTCCATTCTGAGTACATGGCCGATGTAGTTCCAACGGCGTCTTCTTATGAAATTGGATACTGTATCTTGCTTAGTCTCTTGTCGTATTTGCGAATTGGTTCTGAAGTCTGCCCAGTGGATGTTTAGAAGTCTTTTAAGACATTTGTTCTCAAAATTGTCTAATTATTTTATCTAAAGCTACCGTTGATTTCCAACTTTCACATCCATACGTTAACACTGGAATCACACAAGAGTTGAAGATTTTAAGTTTTGTGTGTTTGCTGAGTTTCTTTGACTTCCAGATGTTTGACAGTTTATTGAAGGCACTAGATGCCAGTGCGATTCTAGATGATATTTCTGGTGTTGAGTCCCCTGTAGATGTCATTTTGCTTCCTAGGTATGTGAAGCTGTTGACTTTTTCAAGAACGTAGCTGTTCAATTTGGTGTCATCTGAACTGTTGGTAAGATCAATAGTCTTTGTTTTTGTGGTGTTAATTTGGAGACCAATTTGCCCTGAAACATTTTGGAGGTGGTTTATTTTCAACAACAATTTCCAAACATAGACGCCACAAATAAACTATTGCAAGATTTCTTGCCTGGATTATTTCGATGCACCTCGCCAGGTGCATACTGCAGAATTATACATCATGTGAGATAAAGAAGCAAATGATGCTTTGGCTGAAATATGATGTACATCGTCGCTGACATTGTTCAAATGTGTAGAGCGTTATATCCACGGAAGTCTAACACTCAACAGGAAGTGCGTCTGGTCACATAGTAACGGTTAAAATCAACTAATAGATAAAGCTTCGTGGTTATGTATTGTTTGGCGCTCATAGAAGTAGAGGAAAGAAGCAGGGATTAGAGGACGCACTAGACAACATAACAATAAAAATCTGTAGTTACCGATCGGGATTCGAACCTGTCAACTCCAAAATATGATAGCGCCTTGATGACCAGTTTTGCCATCTCCCTTTGATGAAAAAGCACCAAAATCGACCCCAAAAAGCACTAAAAAGCACCAAATTATTGTTTGGAATAGCACCCCCCAAAAAAGCACCAACTGTTTTTATTACAAATATAACAAGGTAGCACATTATAATTTATTATTATCACTTCATATTACAATGAAGTTTATTCCAGATCCGCCAAATCCCAATCAGAACTACCCTCGAGCCAAAAAAGCACTAAATTGCAATAATATTTTTTTGGGGGGGGGGGGGGGAAATCAATAAAACAAGCACTGGCGGTATTCATTTAAAATGTTATAAAGCAGCACATTATAATTTATCATCATCACTGAATATTAGAATGAAGTTTATTCCAGATCTGCCAAATCCCAGTCAGACAACTCCTCTTCAGTTTCTGTAGGTATTTCCTGCTGTGTTTGCTCTTGCAATGATGATGATGATGATGATTGAAAGAAACGTGTATATGATTCCTGTGATCCAATTTTTCGTAGAATATTCTTAGGTAGTTTTTAATCATGACAGCATTTGCCATATGTTTTCATTCCATATCTAATAGTCAAAACAGCTGTCAAACTCTTTATGCTCAGTCTATTCCGCAATTTTGATTTTATAATTCCCATCTGATTGAAAATACGCGCCACGTCCGCATTAGAATGAGGTAAAATGAGCACAGTTAAAGCTAAATCTGTAAGATCTTGGAAAGGATTTTCACCGGTGGCATCCCTGTATGAGGCTATTTCTGCCCACAGTCCAAGTATGTCAGAGGTCTGTGTCCACTGCATATGATGAAGGTTTCTCCACTGGAAATCGATGCGGGTGAGAGTAGCTGCATCTTCTACAAACATTTTAGCAAGATCCAATATACAGGGCATCATTGGCTGTAGACATTCACTTCCACTAAGACATGACATGGACTGCAAAACTAGAACGTTATCGGGCAAACGTAATCGCAGCTGTGTCAACAGCTCTATTAAAATTCTTTCTCATCAGGAAACTTGTAGCCTGCTATTTCTTTCTCAAACTCATAACCTAGATTGGGATTAGGATCTAAATAATCTTGAATAGCATCACTTTCTGTTATTTTTTTCCCCCAGGAATAGTAATCTTTGAACTGATAGAATCAGTAAGTTGGACAAGATCGCTGAGTAGTTTTGTTGGATCCTGTATATCTGCTTCGAATTTCTTATTCACACTCTCCGAGAATATGTTTGAGAAATATGAGATACACATAGTTTTTCACGTCGCTAAACATAGAATGTAGAAGGTCTGCTGTATAACAGCGCTCGTTGAGTCTTGCTATATCAAAATGAGTTCTGAGCTCGACCCACTGCTGTAATATTCTGACAATGGCAGATTGAATGGACATCCATCGTATCTGGCTTAATTGAACAACCTTCAGCGGATGTTGTCCATCATTTAATAAAGCAAAAAGCTCCATGTACTTTGCTTGACGAAGACTTGAGTGAGAAAATCCAGTTATATGTTTCTCTAATCATGAACTCTATGTCCGTGGGCAGACAAGCAGCTGCAGTCTGTGGCACTGCCAGCTGAAAGGGAATGACATACACACCTAACTAGTACCAGATGAGGAGCTACGGATTTTAATTTTGTATGTACTCCATTGTTTACACCTGTCATGACAGATGCATTGTCAGTGGCGAGTGCAACTAGTCTTTGTAACTCAAATCCATTCTTGTTTAAACAATCTTTTAACGCATTGCATATTGCCTGCGCGTTGCAGTCACACTGTCATGAAATTACTGTGGATTGACCAGATGATGCTAATACAGACAGTCTGATTCACGGCATGTTTTCAAGGCCACAATTGCTTTTAACAAATGCAGAAAAACTAGTCGGATCCAAGTAGAATTGCCCAACTCGGGAGATGAAACAGTCCCGTCTGTCATTGAGAATTCTTCGACATCAAACGAATTGGCGGCTTGTTATTGAAACCCGTTGTTGGGAGAATGCAGGAACTCGCTACCTTGTTTTGGAAGTTGCAACAAGGGGAATCACTTTTGCATTGATTAAACCAAGGGGACATAAGATTTCTGGAAATAGTTAGTGCCCTTGGGGGACACCTGCGTGACATCAAAGACTTCACTGGAACATCCCAGCTCTTGACAGATACAAGAATTGTGTACATTAGTGTGGCCAAGGAAATTGACTAGGATTGACGTGTTTTGTTACCGCAGTTATGAAGTTCGGAGAGCTCTACAGTGTTAGATTAATTAAAAATTAAATAACATGTGTCTTTATGGCAAAGTGTAGAGGCCATCCAGGAATGATGCGGTATTGCATAAGGTAGTATTGATAGAATATTTAAGCCTAATTAATATAAGCAGTTGCCTTGGTAAAACTAGCTAGAGTAGTGAAGTGATGATTAGCTCTGCTAGTGTAAATAGTGTAGCAGGGTGATATTTGGAGAGATTAGGAATTGGTTGGGAGGTGGGGAAAGTGTCCAATAGTGGGATCTTTCAGTGGGTTGCCCACTGGGGTTCTGCACGCTGTTTATTGGTCTTTCCTTGTCATAACCTGATTCAGATTGGAGGGGATGAGCAACTCTGCTCTATGACAGAGTTGGTTCACTGATAAAAATCTCTGAGCAGGGCAGTAGGCCTACCTTCAGCTAGTAGGGATTAGTATCAGGCGGCCTTCACCAGATGTGGTCTCTTTCTCTAACAGGTTCCCCTACGTCTATGAGGAAGCTCTACACTGGGTTTGATGGAGGGCAACTCTCAAGAAGAACATCCAATGAACATTCATTTTATGTTTATATGATGAATAAATACCCAGAAGAAAGTACAATCAGCACTGTTTATGCTAGGCCTAGGATCCAGAGGGTCCATACGAAACTGGCTCAGTGGAGTAAGACATTATAAACGATTCATTTACAATAGGGATTTACCCAGGGTGGGTGATACTCGTTTCTTCACCACATACCACTGAACAATAGAGTCTAGAGAAAGACATTTTGACATGAAGTTCTCGTGGAATAAGTTAGTCTAGAGAAGAACTTGAACATGAAGTTCTCGTGGAATAATTTAGTACAGTGAAGAAGTACTTTAGAACAGTTTGTGTGTGACAATCTATGAACATGGATTAGAACAAATGTGAGACCTGTGACATTAAAACCTAGTTCTCACGGTACAGTGATCCGTACTTATTTGAGTTATAGGGACTGTAGTCTTTACAGTGATTGACAGATCCATGATTAAGGTTATACAATAACTATTTTTTGGTGGATCATGCATCTAGTAGACCCAGTGGATCCCGGAGAAAGTCAACGTCTGGAAGAAGAGGCGCATCAATCGGTGAGGTGTTCACGTACTAAGCTATCATGCTATGGTGTACCCTGGCTATGATGATCATCTGACTTGGGCTCCTGATCTGCTGCTTTGAATCTACATACACACTAGAATATTCGACACACATTCTACACAGTATACACACACACCTCTCACACCCATACTCTTTGCTTGAATAAATTATTTTGTATTTATTTGTTAAAGCTAGAGTTGTTGAGTATGTTGTGTTGGGGAAGAGTGAGAGGGGGCATGATCTAGGGGTGAGTGAGAGTGAGAAAGAGGTGTCTGCAGACTGACGGAGTTTTGTGGACGGAATCTGGTGGTTTCTCTAGGACAATAATATTGGGTTAATAAAAATGTGGGTGTTGATTCCCCTCACTCCAGGGACGACACTAAAGTAAGAAGGGATAATTTACGACACACTCACTTCAACTAAATCGTATTAAAATGAGTGAAATTACTTGAATATTGTACGGTAATGTACTAAGACTGTTTTAGTCCCTCGCTTCAGTTCAAATTCGGCTTTTTAGTGTCCCCAAAATGATTTTTTAAAGTAATTTTTATCCACCCAAAAAAGCACTAAAAAGCACCCCAAAAATTGTGAAGCACCAAATTAGTGCGGCCGCGCTAAATTAAAAATTTTGGCACTAAATGACTTGAAAAAGCACTAAATTTAGTGCGAAAAGCGTCAAAATGACAACACTGTAATGAGGACTGTCTTAGTCACCCGTCGTTTTCCGAGTGAAATTTCCCAGGGTGTTAATTTATACACTTTACAGTTTCCAACCGCAGAATTCTTTCTGTGAGAACTTCATTTGTCAGCACAGTTCTGATTTCCTGTGTCTGGTTGTTATACAGTCATACCATTTCCCCTCATAATCATCAGGATCATCCTTATCATGATCATGATCATCATGATCATCATGATCATCATGATCATCATCATCATCATCATCATCATCATCATCATCATCATCATCATCATCATCATCATCATCATCATCATCATCATCATCATCATCATCATCATCATCATCATCATCATCATATGCCATGTGGATAAGCGTGGGTGGTCATGGTTCACCGCCTCAACGACGGGCCAGTTTTGCATTAGGTCTGGGTTCGTGTCCCGATTCCGCAATGTAGCCTACTCATCCTGGCATTCACCTCATTGTCTTCCCCGTGTTCTTTTCCCATTACGTTTGTCAGTTGACACTAACTTTCCACATTTAATTATTTTCCTTTCGTGACCAAACAATCTTATTTTTTTTTATTTTTTTATTTATGTTTTTTTTTTTTTTTTTGGGGGGGGTTCTCATTATTTGGTTCAACTCAAGCGTAGTCCATAAACGATACTTCTGGTTGCCTGGATTGAATTAAGGGTGTGGGTTAGCTTTGCTTATTACCAGTGTCTCTCGCCATCTGGCGAACACACTCCGACTTCAAAAGTACTTGTAACCTACGTCCCCAAGTCAAGAACGTGAAGTCAACATTTTAATCCAACTGACCGGTGTAGGGGATGAACCCCTTATATCGGCATCAGCACACCGGATGTTTAAGAACGAACGCTCTGTCCATTCGGCTATGCTGACCTCCCAAACAGTCTTGATTGTCTATGCATAAGTTCTCTGGTCTGTTCCCAGTTTTCGTGTGTTTCTTGAAGAAATGTCGTATTCGTGTTTCTGACTGTCCTTGGTATTCTTTGTAATTCCCCAATAAACCGCATTTCCACTGCCATTAGATGTTTTCCAGCTTGTCTGTCTTGTCTGTTTTATTGTCCATTTTTCACACGTATACAACAGTATAGGTTCTATTTAGCACTAGAATATCGTTTTAGCACTTAAATTGACAGCTGTTTTTTTAATCCGGTCATAGTGGTGTCTATAATACACGTGTCACTGCCTTAAGACAGTTCTGCAAGGCTTCAAATGGAAATGCTTCTATATCCTAATGATTTTGGTGTCATGCTCTCATCGGTGGCTAATAGAATTTCATTCACATCTTCACCATGATTATGTGCTCTTTGTAGGCGTTCAAGCTTCCTTCCTCCTCCCCCCCCCCCCCCACTTTCTCTGATCTCGTTTTCTGGTATTCTAGATCAGTTGTGTTGATTACATTCATCCATGCCATCCTGCTTTACTTTCATTGGGCGTTTCCAATACTGTATTCAGTGGCGTGCAGAGGTTCTTTGATGCCCGGGACCAACCTTTTGATTGGATGCCCCTAAATTGTTCTTTCCCTAATTCATTCCCCCTCCCCTCCCACTAAACTGTGCTGCCCCCTCTTCCTTTTCCCCAGGAAATGTTTGAGAATTGCACATTGCCGTATGGTACTTTTAGCCTATTGTGACGATCGGAAACCGAATTGTAGACTTTGTACTTTATGCTTAGGAAGGTAGGCTACTATTACTAATCATAGTATAGCCTGTATGATAAACTTGACATAAAAACTTTATTCAAATTAAATATATATGTAATATGTCAGCACTCAGTCTCAGCGGTCAGCCACATATCCACATTTATTAAGTTCGATTCCCTAAATTGGATCTCCTGTCACAAAACACTTGAACTACTTCACTTTTTACATCTCTGGTGATGAATTCTTGTTCAATACTGATTAAAGCAAGGTTAGTCAGTCGTTCTTGTGACATAGAAGACCTGGGGTGTGTTTTTATTAATTTCCATTTTGAAAATGACCTTTCATAACTTGCGATTGAAAATGCTATGGTCAGTAGGGGTCTATATGCAACGCACATCGTCGGAAACACATCCCTTTTAAACTGTAGTAACGACTCTAGAACATCTTAAGGATCTGGCGGAACTGTATTACCTCCAGCTTGAAAGAGCATCACAAAGTCAATTATTTCATCATATAACTGAACGACATCATTATCATAATAGCGTTCAAAATTCGAACATTCCTTCTTCAATTTCTCTCTTTCTTTTTCATCTGCAATTGCGACTGCGACTGAATGTAAATTCAAAAGAAATGCAAATCGGTCTTTGAGTTCTTGAAGGCGAACAGTGCGGTCTTCAATTTCCGTTTTTAATCTGCTCATGATCTCTACCATTACTTTATTCATTTCTTGCTTTTCCGTCAATCCACTATCTCGTGCTGATTCACCAGCCATCATTCTTCTTCTCCTTGTTCATGCAATTGCAATTCTCCATTTCTCACAATATTCGTCAGCTGAATGTATTGCATTGTGGATAATTTCGTCATTTTTCAAACTCAAGATTTGCACAAGCCCCTTTAGATCACAAGAAGCTTCATGGAACTCCCATTTTCGTATCCTGCAAACGTTTTGTCACTTTCTCTATTGAAGCTAAAATCGGGTACTAAAAATTTAATAACGATATAAACGAACATTGTTGAATAGAGTTCAGAAGCGAGCCTGCATCGCATCTGGTTTCCCTAGAACTGTGGTTCTCAACCGGTGGGGAATTCCCTCCCCCCCCCCCCCCCAGGGGGGAATTTTAGGGTTTCCGGAGGGTGGGGGGGAAATGAAGACCATTTCAAGATCGCGTTAATACAAGAACCGATTACTTGATATTGTTTTTCCTTTCATACTTTACAGTTATGTATGTCTCATCCTTCTAAAATTCATTTTATAAAGTAAGTAGACCCACAAATCATGTTTTATATGGATGTCTAGACTTGTTTTAGTATTCTCCTTCTTCAGCGTTCCGAGCCATTGAGGTTCTTTGCTGCATTCGTTTCTCTGGTGGACCTTCTCTTGCCAGTCGTTGATTCCAAGTGCTTGTAGGTCTGTATATGTATTATCTCTCCACCGTCTTCTTGGTTTACCTCGGGGTCTACGGTCATTTATTACCTGAGTGTAAGCGAGTTTTGTACCTCTATTATCTTCCATTCTTTCTATATGCCCCAGCCATTGTAGTCTATTAGCCTTCATGATACCAGTGATTAGCGGGGACTTAAACAGATCATAAATGTCTTTGTTACTTCTTCTTTTCCACTCTCCACTTTGTGTATCCCTAATGGGTCCAAAGATGCGTCTTAAAATTTTGTTCTCAAAGGTTTGTAACAAGGCTTCGTCTCCTTTCGTTGTACTCCAGGTTTCAGAGCCATACAGCACAACTGGTCTGATCAGTGTTTTGTATATTGTGATTTTGGTGTTACGAGATGGCGCATTTGATTTTAGTAGATGTTGTAGTGCATAGTATATCTTATTTCCAGAGTTGATTCTAGTTTGTATTTCTTCCCTTATGATGTTGGAGCAGTTGAAGATTGTACCCAGGTATTTGTATGTTTCCGTTCTTTTAATGCTCATATTATCTATTTGTATGTGGTCAGAGTTTTTAGCCATTCCGTCTCTTGAAATTACCATATATTCTGTCTTATCTTGGTTGATAACCAGCCCCATCTGTTGGGCTTTTTCCTTTAAGTGAGTCAATATTTCCAATGTCTTTTGTTCACTTTGCCCTATAATATCTATATCATCTGCATAACCAAGCAGCTTGGATGTTCCTCCAATATCACCAATATCACATTCCTCCTTTACCTTCCTTACAATTTTCTCTAGAGCCAGATTGAAGAGTAGCGGCGATAGTGCATCACCCTGTTTCAAGCCAGATGTTATTTGGAAAGGGTCTGATTTCCTGCCTTTATATGTTACTATATTATAAGTATCTTCCATGCATAGTCTGGTCATGTTGATTAACTTCCTTGGTATTCCAAATTCCTGCATAGCATTCCATAGACTATTCCTATGGACACTATCATAAGCCTTTTTAAAATCCACAAAAATGTTATGGAGATCTCTTTTATATTCCCAATTTTTCTCGGCTATTTGTCGTAAGATAAATATCTGATCTATTGTTGATCTGTTTTGTCTAAAACCCGCCTGGTAGTCACCTAATATGTCTTCTGAATATGGTTTTAGTCTATTTAGTAATACTGCGGATAGTATCTTATAGCTTGTGGACAGTAGTGATATTCCTCTATAATTTCCACATTGGAACTTGTCTCCTTTCTTAAAGATAGGTATCAATAATGACTCTTTCCAGTCATGGGGTAATTCTTCTGTCCTCCAGATTTTTATTATTAGTTCGTATAGCTTTAGATGTAATGCATGGCCACCTGCCTTTATAAATTCAGCAGCAATTCCATCAGTCCCAGTTGCCTTATTGTTTTTAAGTCGTGTGATTACATATAGGATTTCTTCAAATGTAGGTTCTTCAATTTGTGGTTCACATGTTAGAACCTCTTCCTGTGGGAAAGTGTTACTTGGAGCTTCACAATTTAGTAATTCAACAAAATATTCTTTCCATGTGTTGCACATTTCCTCATTGGTATTTATCATATTCCCATTTTTGTCTTTTAAACCATATGTGTTTTGTTGGTGCCCTCGTTTCATTGACTTCAGTTCTTTAAAAAACTTTCTGGATTCATTTTTCTGGTGATTAGTTTCCATATCTTTGATTATATTACTCATATATTCTCGCTTCTGCTGTCGGACTATTTTTGTAGCCTCTTTACATTCATTTCTATAATACTCTTCCTTTTGGATGTTGTTGATGTCATTTAACCATAAATGTCTGGCATTCTTTTTCCTAATGACTGCTTCTTCACATTTTTGATTGAACCATCTGTTTTTTCTATGCGTGGTTAACACACCGAGACATTCTTCTGCGGTAGACTGAATTGTATTCTTGATGTTCAACCAAGTTTGGTCAACGCTTTCCTCCAAAGGGTTTTGCAGAGTTTCAAGTTTACATTTTATTTCATCTGTAAATTTCTCTTTGACTGTAATTTCTTGTAGTTTTTCTCTGTTATATGTTGGGTGTAATCTTTTTTTGTTGTTGTTTTAGTATATGCTATTAAATTTACCTTCCATTTTTACGTATACTGTGTAGGGATGGGGGATTTTTAGATAGGGAATATGAAAGGGGGGAATGACGTTATGAAAATACGGTGAAGGGGGGCACGGGCCAAATTTGTGGGGGGGGGGGGGAATGACGTTCTGAAAATATGGTGAAAAGGGGACACGGGCCAAAAAAGGTTGAGAACCACTGCCCTAGAAAATTCTCCTTCCTGCATGTGTTCAAGGCTGGCAATAACGTGTCCAACTCTGGGTGGATTACTTGCACAGCGTCATGGCGAGAACTGCATCGTGTATCACATTGTCTTTTGACAGTTCGAGAGGTAAATGATTTTGAGACCTCCCAACGGGAGGTAGAAAAAAAAAGTAAATATGTAACGACAACAGATTCCATCTCACTTGCATGGATACAGACCAAATTAAGGCTGTGGTTCTCGCAATTCACAAACACAGCTTTTGGGTTAATGTCAAGAATTCTCTGTTGGACACCTGCCCTCACTCCAGCCATAACTGCAGCATTATCATATGCTTGGCCGCGACAGTCATTGATGGCAATGTTATCTTCTTCTAAGTTGTTTAAGAATTTCCGTTACCAAGTTTAATGCATCTTTCTTGTTGACTTGGAAATATCCCAGAAATACCTCCTTTATTTCTACCTTTCTATTGTCATCATCAATATGAACATAACGTAGCATTTCGAATACCTGATCTTCACGGGCAATGTCTGGAGTATAATCCAACATTATGCTGAATTACTAGGCATCTTTAATTTCTGAAATAATGTTTTTCTTGACTGTTTCACCAAGAATATCGATTATTTCGATTTGACTTCTGTTGGACAAATACGATACACATTTTGGCTTATCTTTCTCTCTCTGCACGTGTTCCGCCAAGGTAACATCATATTTTGCCAACAGTCTGATAGTTGCTAAAAATTCCCTGTATTTTCGCTTTTTGTCTCCTCTGGCTCAGATACATATGAAATTATGCACCAACTATAGAACTGTTGCCCTGATCAGTCATGCAAGTAAAATTCTACTAAAAATCATAATGGGAAGAATTCGTAAGAAAATTGAAGAATAAATTACGTAGTTAAAGCTGGATTTAGACAAGGAAGAGGAACAAGAGATCACATTATGTATCCTCTTTCGTTTTGCTCTCCCAAACCATGGTTGCCTAGACTGCATCCATCGCCTTGATTTCCAACTTTTGCGTTGACATCACCCATTATAATATTTACTTCTGATTGTTTTGCATTTCTTCAAAGCACGCTCCATGTCATTATAAAATTCATCTATACTTTCTTCACTGCATTCACTTGTTGGAGCATATATTTGAATGACATTTATTTTAAAAGGTCTTCCGTTCAATTTTACTAATAGAACTCTGTCTGACACAGCCCAGTAACCTTTAATAGAGTTTGGTGTTTGCCGGCCCAACATAATGGCTACACCTCTTTGTCGTTCTTCTCCTCCATAATAAATAATCTTACAACCCTCTCCTGTCTTGATCCCTGCCCCTCTCCATCTAGTTTCACACATTCCTAATATATTAATATTCTCTCTTCCCATTTCTTGTATGATGTTATCCAATTGTCCATGTGCATTCATTGTTCTGACATTCCAGGTTCCTATCTTTAATGATAATAATATTTTGCACATAGTAGCCTGTTGACAGACTGGAGTCACCTGGTGCACATGACTATCCCTACCGGGCGAGGCTGCTCCCATGGAGCACCCATTTACGCCGTTTCTCTGAATGTCGATGATATCGCAAAATATAATTTTCTTGGCATCTGTGAAGAAGGTAGTTTGCCATTGCTTTCCTTCTTAGCAGTGACCATACTGGTCAATGACCGTAGCCATTGTCTCTTCAAAAAAGGAGATCCGTCGTGAAGCTGGAGACCATAACCCACAACTATCTGTCGGCTGCTCTTCAACCCCATCCACCACCTGCATCCATGGCTTCACATAATCCTGATCGGGAGGCTAAACGGGTACTCCACCTTGCCCAAGGGTGTCCCGTAGGCTAGCGGAGGGAAGGAGGCAATTTACTTCTCCTTTGATAGGGGATACCCCTACCCCACCACCCCAAGCACCCATTACCCCCTTATGTTCTCGGCCAAGGTTGGCTAAGATCAAAGTGCAATAACTGCAATTGATCTGCCCAGGACACCCCCCCCCCCCCCCCCCAGCAAAGGCTGTCATCCGAACTGACGTATACGAATTCCGAATCACTGACAGATGGGTATCGGTGGACCACAAAGGGCCGGAAGTTTCATGGCGGGACTAAGAGACCTCAAACAAAAGAAAGGTTATTTCCAAGTGTGATCCTCCATACAGCCGGACTGTTGTCAACTAGACAGACTTGACACATCGACAGGTTGGTCTCTGATAGAAGCTACATTGGGCTCTTGTCAGCGATAAGCTAATTAATTGTGGCTCATGTATTAAACGTGGTCCATTACAGTCACCTGATTATTAACGCCAAGGAGTCGAAAGGACTCGGAAAGACGTGCAGTCTGCCTTGAGATGACGTGGAAAGTGGATCAGACAAGACATGCAGAAAAGTCGATGGTGGCTATACCGCCGATATTGTATAGTTTTATATTAGTGTAGTGTAGAAGTGAAAGATGACAAGCAGGAAGTCCTTCTATTTGTATGGTAACGGCTGGAATTTATTAATAGATATTGCATCGTGGATATGCATTGTGTAGCGCTGGGGTGGCCAACCTTTTCAGCAGGCTGGCCAAATATCAGAAATAATATTTCCTGCCTGGCCACGAACTTATTATTTATTTAAAAAAAAATTAAAGTAAACAAGCAAGCGTGCTATCGCTTCGACCACATCGTCGCTTCCGAGTCGGTGAGATCGTGGTCAAACGCTTGCCTGGTTTAATGTAAAAAAAAATAAAAATAAACGAGAAATAGGTTTATTTATTTATTTATATATTTATTTTATGAAGAAAATAAAACATGACAGATCAAACATATGTATTAGACAATTTAAAAAATATTTACAAGTGAGACATCTGACATTACACTAAGTGTATCAAAATTAATCTCGACTGATGTCGCTACACGCAAAAAGTTTTCCAAATGAACATCATTAATTCGTGTTCTCTCTTGTGATTTGATGGTCTTCATGCGATGAAAAAGCTGCTCACACAGATAAGTGTTCCCAAATAGCGAAACCATCGACAGAGCATGTTTGTAAAACGCAAGATATGTATTCTTATCCAAATCCGTTATATAGAACTCTTCCAAACCAACTTTATGGAATTTATCCTTTAACTGTGTATCACAACACATTTCACAATGTTCCATTTGTAATCTTCCTGGTAATAAATTAACGTCTACCGCGAACGGCGTTGCAAATGCACAAAAAAGCACATGATTTGTCTTTACATCCTGAAATCGGTGTCAAATTCAAGTTTTATGTCAGATATCAAAGAGGCGTATTTATCCACCGCCTACTGTGTGAACTCTGGTTGCAATGACAGTGTAGGAAAGTGAGTAAAGATTTTTGTCCCAAACTGTTGTTCCCAAAGACCAGTTTCATTTGAAATGCAGAAATATGATCATACATCTTATTAATTAATTTATCTTTCCCTTATAGACGAGTATTAACGTCATTTAGGGGGCTAGTTATATCGTAAATCCTTCTTCTTTTCTGGACACAGAATTTCAACGACGCTCTCCAAACATTCCTTAACCATTTCACCATCTGAATATGGCTTTGATTTTGTTGCTAGTATAATGGCCACTGCATAACTAGCTTTTACATAGCATGTTGACTCTGAACCCGCTATAGTAAATATCTTTTGTTCTGCAGAATTTTTTTTTTAAAGTCATTTACTTGGTCTTGCGAAATTACGCTTTGTACTTATCAAACTTATTTGTATGTTTAGTCTCGTAGTGCCGTTTGATGTTATATTCTTTAACAACAGAAACAGATTAGTTCCATATCAAGCATATTGTCACCTGGGGGGGGGGGGGAGTGAAATCAACAAGCACACTTTTTAAACTCAATATCATCAGCCTTGGAATCTGCCTGACCCTTGTCTACACACCCCCTTTCAGTCTTTGGATCACTATCTCTATTTGGGTGGGTGAATGGGTGTGTAGGAGATTGTGTGGGTTGGGGTATGGGTGTGTAATGGGTGTGGGGGATGAGTGTGGGGGTGTCTGTGAATGGGATATGTCTGTGTGGGTGGGAGTGTGTGAGTGTGGATGGGGTAAGTGTGAGTGGGTGGAGGATGTATGTGTGGGTGGTGAGGATGTTTGTAGGTGGGAGATGTGTGAGTGGGTGGGGAGATGTGTGAGTGGGTGAGAGATGTGTGGGCGGGGATGTGTATGAGGAATGCATGTGGGGATGTGTGTGTGGGGGAATGTGTTTATGGGTGGAGTAAAGTGTGGGAGGAGAGATGCATAAGAGGTGGGGGAGGTGTGGGATGTGCAAGTGGATGATGGATGTATGTGAGGATGGGGGATGTGTGTTTGGCTGTGTGGTTAGGGTATGTGTGGGTGGGAGGGTAGACGAAAGATGCATGTGTTGATGGGCGGGTGGGTGATGTGTGGATGTGAGTGGTTGATGGATGAGTACGTGAGTGGGTGGATGTGTGTGAGAGATGAGTGTATGGTTGGGGGATTTGTGTGTTTGTGGGAAGATGTGTGTCAGCGGCGGATGTGTGTGGGTGGGGTATATGTGGGTGGTGGGGTGTGGTTGGTGGGGTGTGTGTGGGTGGGAGGTGTGTTTTTTTTGGGTGTTTATGGGTGGGGGATATGTGTGGGCAGGTGGGGAGATGTGTTTGTGGGTGGGGATGTGTGTATAGGTGGGGGATGTGTAGTTGAGAGATGGCGGATATTGGGTGGGTGAGTGGGTGTAGGTTGGCTGATGTGTGTGTGGGTGGGTGGGGAAAATTGTGAGTGTGAGGGTGCGAGATGTATGTGTGGATAGGTGTGGGATATGTGGGTTTACGGGAGTATGTGTGTGTGTGGTTTTGTGATGTGTGTTTTGCTGGGTGGTTGCGGCTGTGTGGGTGTGTGGTGGAGAATATGTGGGTGGGTGTGTGCGTGCCGGTTATGGGATGGGTGGGGGATGTATGTGTGGGTGGGGAATGTGCGTGGGTGGGGGGGGGTCAGTGGGTGGGTGGCGGCATGTATGTTTGCCTGAGTCTGTGTGAATGCGTGGAGGTATGTGTGGGTGGGTCGGGGTGTGGTGTGGTGGGTGAGGGATGTGTGGGTGTCTGAGGGATGTGTGGGTGGCTGCGGGGTGTGAGGGTGGATGGGGGAAATGTCTCACAACATTGCAATATGCACTGTTTATGTTTACAACTTTCATTTGACAATGTTTTTTTTCTCCATGTGAATGTACCATGCGTAATATGCATTGTTTATGCTTACAAAATCCATTTGACAATGTTTTTTTTTTTTGTCACTATGTAAATGTAACATAAACATTTGATGAATGAAAGATGAGTGATCGAAAGGGCCGAATGTAAAACGGGCCTGCGTGCCCAATTTGTTACCCTTTTAAAATAAAGTTTGTTCGTTCGTTCTTTCGTTCGTTCTCTCTTCTTACCACAAGACAATACCCCTCATCATATTTCTGCAGAACATACCCACACAACTCTGGCTACTAACAAATGATACAACAATTTAATAAAGAAAAGTGTCAGGTGTGTGCAATGTATGTGTATAGAACGTCTGTAGTATAGTCTATTGTGTATGTGAGATGAGGCCAGTTAGTTCAGGATCGTGTGCCCGTGTGTTGCCGGGGCCCATTCGGGGGAGCAAAGAATAGTAACACTGTTGCCTATCATGCATGTCGTAGGAGGCGACTGAGGAGGATATGGTTCCGTCGCCCTGCTACTGAGTGAGTGCATGGCGCGACACTGTGAGCTGTGAGTTTCACGTAGAATGCTTTTACATCTGTCCGGGGTTGTGTGTAGCGTGAACTGCATGTTTCTGAACTATGGCGGCCGGCTGTTGCTGGATTGACTGGTTTGTCCTTTCGGCTCACGAGTGCATTTTTCAGGAGACTCCTGGGAATCGCCGCTGGAGCTACGGAGTTCGTACTTTGTGCGGCGCTTTCGGTGGGTCAATGAAGTCTTTCTGGTGACTGCCATTTCCATCGACACTGAACTGTATTTTTCATGGAGACTTTTGTGTTGGCATTCTGGCGGCGGCATTATTCACAGTGTACCTGTACGGGCTGTTGGCTTGCCGATACTCCTGTCTGTTCCATTGTTCACTTTTGGCAGTGAGGAGCATTTTGTGTGATATTCACTGGCACAGGAACGGAGCAATATGGGGACAACCCGTTGCCGTGAAGTTGGAACCACGACTAACTAACTAACTAACTAGTTCAGGATCTTTCATCATAGTGTCCGGCCATATCACAACACAACACAGTATGTTCAGATGGACCTCACCAAATGAAGCGTCTCTCCGGCCAGGGGTCGACTTCTTCCCGATACTCGTGAATAGTCTTGGTGACTGGTTACTGGTGCTGAATATGGCACAATACTGTCCATGAATCCGGAACACACGATGTATCTACTATGTCTATAACAATCCTGAAAACTTATCTATACTGGCACCTCTCTCATACTACTCCTAAAGAAACAAACTGATGGTGTCTGCTCGAGTAAGTTCCTCCTGTCTATTAGGAAACATGTTACTGAATAGTTTTCTTCACCATTATACCTTCTCCACATAATAATGTCATAGTCCAGAAAAGTAATTACTGTTAATAAAAATCAGCCCTTCTTTTGAGAACTCAGCCACTACAACTAGCCTTCTTTTATGATCAACACTCATGGTTTAGATAAGACTATGAGTTGTGGAACGGTGTTCCATTGCCGATGCAATTTAGTAGAACTGCACTCAGTGTGACTGCCATTGCCCACACCTCTAAGTTGTCTCTCGGCTCTTCTATACAGTGGAACCTGTCGAAAAGAGAACACCCGATGAGAGCAACCCGATTCAAAAACACTATATGTGAGTGTAGGCCGAAGGCCACACTCAGATATTTATATCCTAATTAACATTGACCTAAACTCTGGCAGAAGGCAGAGCAGTTCATCACATTGGCCTGACTTGTGGTAAGAAAAGGAAAGACCAAAGGAAAGCGAAGAAACCAAAGCAGACACCCCATGCATCCTACTCTTGACATTTCCCCTATCCCCCCACCACTCTTAATCTCGCTGAATATCCTCCCACTACATTGGGCTTACCCTGCCGAGTGAAACAATATTTCATATATATATATATATATATATATATATATATATATATATATATATATATATATATATATATATATATATATATATATATATATATATATATATATATATATAAGCTACACATCAGCCTACTGCTGCCGACACTCCTAGAATAAGCTCACACAACGCCTCATCAATACACTCGATTCCTAATCTCCCAATTGTGCATAGTTAATTATCTGCCTAATATTACTTATACCTAAACACTATCTACTTAATACCTTATGTAATCTAGTTTTGTCCGGAATTGAATCCACAAATTGCCATTAAAGACAAATGTCCGTCAACTTTAATTGACACAGGACACAATAGATTCTTTTCTAAATTGGAACAGAATTAGCTTAACACTCCAGCTCGTTTTATTCCATTTTGCACACTAATGGCAGACTTTTGATCCCGACTGCCGACAGCTGTGTCCGAATGACGTCACTCACGTGGCCGGAATCCAGACGTCAATAGTCCCCACTTTCTCTCATGCTGGGATCGGGTAAACAACATACCGACCAATTCCTCTCTGATCCGAGAAATACTTCCCCCGCACACAGAGAATCTTGGTTGGCGTTTGATCTGGAAAACTTCCCTACAACAAAGCGTTCCGGCGGCCTAGAGACGATTGTCTCTGTCAATCTATCATTTTAGGTCGGCATCTCCAGTTATTCCGTGACACATATGGGCTTTGTTTTAATTTCCACTAAAAAATAGTTTATAGTCCACCTGTCTTTGAAACGTATTAATTCTTCTGTGATTCTTCTCTTCTTTGGTCCAATGTCTTTACTAGTTGACCCCATGGTAGATCTTCGTTTTTAACTGGGGAAAAAAAAAAAAAAAAAAAAAATAAAACACCACGGGTAATACTAATTAATAATAATTTATTAATTTAAATTACATAAATAAATCGTTTCAGGGTTTACTTACTTATAGAATCGATATGGTAGACGTGATACTTGGTTAAAGTAGTTTGAACTGTTATTATAAATATGATAAATATGTATTTTAACGTCGATCGCAAAATCTCTCTAGACGCAGTGGCGATAATAGAACGAAACTGCAGAATAACGCGGAACTGAACTGTCAAGCTGGACTGAAAGTAGTTGTATGAGCCCGATAGCGTTGCGAGCTTCCCGAAGACATATATATATATATATATATATATATATATATATATATATATATATATATATATATATATATATATATATATATATATATATATATATATATATATATATATGTGTGTGTGTGTGTGTGTGTGTGTGTGTGTGTGTGTGTGTTTTGTGGTCTTTGGATATAAATATCTCGCATTTATGGGGAAAACATTCATTGGTTCTGAGCTATTTTAAATACAACGCATTTTTTGGAAAAATTCCCAGATGTTAGCTATTTAAAATATCCCACTATTTGACATTCAAGGTTTACTTAATTTTTTCTTTTTTCTTTTTTGGTCTGACGCTAGGTGTTGATAAAATTTAATATGAGACTTCAACTTCTGATATATATATATATATATATATATATATATATATATATATATATATATATATATATATATATATATATATATATATATATATATATATATATATATATATATATATATATATATATATATATATATATATATCAGAAGGTGAAGTCTCATATTAAATTGTATCAACACCTTGCGTCAGACCAACAACAACAAAAATTAAGTAAACCTTGAGTGTCAAATAGTGGGAAAGCAGTGAAGCAGCTAAGTGCGACAGACATCCCGAAGCTCACGAGAGAAAGTGGACACAGAGTAAAATGTCAAGAAAAACAAGGTGGGGGTTTTTAAGCGCTGTGCTGCAGAGGCCAAAAACGCAAAATGGGATTGTTTCATGAAGGAGATTGGAGGTGATAAAACGCTGCGAAAATTCTGGAAAGTGCACAGACTAATGCAAAGATAACATCGGCCTATGACAGTGGGAACAATTTATAGAGAGGATGGTGCGCGCGTGACAACAGACAAAGAGAGAGGGGAGGCGTTTCTCCAGATATTTCTAGAGCAGACCAATCATAATGATGCGGACACCAGGGATGCAGTTAGAGAGGAGTTATCTGGCACCATGAAGAATATGCATTATGAAGACATCATATGGGTTGAAGATGTTAAACATATTTTGAAAAAGGCAAAAGACACGGCACCAGGGTCCGATGGGGTTAGGTGTGGCCACATGAAGGCTTTCAGCGATGCAGACCTGAAGGAGATGATCGACTGCTTTAACGAGAGCATTAGGGCAGCATCAGTACCGCAGGATTGGGTGCACAGCTATCTCACCCCTCTCCCAAAACCATTCAAGGATCATTCAAAGCTTAGCGGCCTTAGGATCATCACCCTTCAAAATACATTTTGGAAGGTTCTAGAGAAGATAGTCGCTGTCAAGCTGCAAGAGTTTTTGGAAAAGGGGAAGCTTCTTTCAAGAAGCCTGGGGAGCTTCAGGCCAGGAAAAGATACCTGGTCAAATGCAGCCACTTTTGCCTTTGGCGTTTATGAGGGTTTCCAGAGTAGACAGGAAACAATGGCGGCAGCGCTTGATATCGAGGATGCGTACAATATAGTTCGATATGATATTTTGATGACCGCACTGACAGAGAAGGGGGTCAATCCGTGGTTGGTGAACTGGATAGCGGCCGTCCTGCACTCTCCTCGGGTTGCTCTCCGTCTGGGTGCATGGACCTCGGAGCCACATACTTTGACCCCGGGACTGCCACAGAGATCTGCAATCTCACCGGTGCTCTTTAACGTGCATACGAGCAAGATTGCAAACCTAGAAGCACCAGGGGTTGGAAGGATACTAACATTTGCAGATGATATTCTTGCACTATAGGCAGGGGAGAGATAGGGAGCAAACAGCCCAGGAGCTACAGGTGACAGTAGACAAAGTGATTGACTGTTGCACTGAAATGAGTGCTATCATCCACCCGGAAAAGGCGGCTGTTTTGTGGTGCTCTCTGGACTACAGGATTATGAGAGCTGACGTCCCAAGCCTCACGATAGATGGTAGAAGCGTCAACAGAGAGAACAAACTGAAGTATCTGGGAATCACATTTGACAGGAGCCTGTCCTTCAAGGATCACGTGGAGACGGTCGTGACAAGATCTCAAAAGGGACTCAGTGCACTTAAAACTATGGCTGCAATGGACACAGAGCAGAGAATGGTTTTCACACTATATCAGCACTTGATCCTCTCAGTAATTGATTATGGATTAGGACTGCTCACTGCCTCAGAAAGTCAGCTGGTGAAGTTAGAGCGCATACAGAACGAAGCTCTGCGAGTCATTCTGGGATGCACTAGAGACACCCCAGTAGTGTTTATGCGTTACATCCTTGATCTGCCTACTGTTGCAGGTAGGCTCAAGGTGATGCAGGCGAAGGCATACCTCAAAGTAGCTGCAGACACAGATCACCCTTTGCAAGAGGCGCTGGACGCAGTTAAGGGTCAACGACTGATAAGAGGGAAATCACGGATGGCTCAGGCGGAGGATACGATCAGACACGTGTGCCCCTTGGAGAACATTAGGCGAGGAGAGGAGTGGGTCAGAGTGCCAGCGGAGCAGTCAGACTTGTGCAGAGTTATAATCACATTGAGCCGGGAGTGCAGGGAGTGGCCAGCAGGGGCCACGGAAGTGGAAATCCAGCAACTATTTCAGGATAATGCATCGGGTGATGTGATTATCTAACACAGATGTATCGGTGTTGAAAGGTAGGAGAAGTGCCTGGGGGTTCTTAGCAAAAGCTAATGGTCGACGTTTGGTGCAGAAGAGCCTGGCATATGATACCACAACATCTAGCTTAAGAATGGAGGTGGAGGCGGTCAGTGCAGTTTTCCGCTGGATGGAGAATACGATACAAAGTGTGTGTGTGTGTGCGTGCGTGCGTGCGTGCGTGCGCGCGTGTGTGTGTGTGTGTGTGTGTGTGTGTGTGTGTGCTGTCATTTTAAATACCGTTGGCATAGAAGTGACGTGAAAATTCCAGACTGCCATATCGAATATTGTTTCTAAGGGACACATCTATAATCTGTTGTTCATTCGGAAAGGGAAACAACTGTATTAATTTCCTCTTTATAGAATATGTACATATTGCATTTATTTAATTACACATAAATTATACGTGCCTAATTTCGCAACACTGCGTAACATTGTTTGCAGATTAAAAAGCTACTTTAAAATGTAAAGAAATCGTTCAAGCATTCGACAAAACGTTATATAACTTACACGCAACAGCGTGTAAGTTAACACATCTCAACAAGATTATTTCACAGCACTGAAAATACGACTCTGCTATAACCTGCTGCAATCTCAGGTTTTATCTGCTGTATTTTCAATAATTATTTGTCAGGCACATACAAATGTGCTTTCATGAAACAAACATGTTTAAACACCCATTACCCACTTTGGATCTCGGTCTCTGGCTAAGATCCAAGTGCAAATTTTGAAAACTATATCTCAATAGTAAGATACCAATTCAGTCCATATTCCATACGTGTGGGTTCATGTGGATGATAGACCTGGCTAATGAAACCTTTTTAAGGTGTCCCTAGTTGGTCATGATTCGAAGTACACTTGCTCTTGCAGCGAGAGCTATCGTCATTTGGAGGTGACAGGTTCGCATCTCGTTCGAAAACTAAAGCTTTCAAGTTGTGTGTTGTCTAGTGGGTCCTCTCTGGTTAACGGGGTAGGGATATCTACTATCATTGGAGATGTAAGACGCCTTCTTTTCTCCGTTAGTCTACGGGACACCCTTGGGCAAGGTGGCTTACCCTCTTAAACCCCCCCTCCCCCTCCCACCGCATCAGGGTTACTTAAAGCGATGGAAGCAGGTGGTGGATAGAGTGTGAGAGCAGCCGACAAATTGTTGTTGCTTATGGTTTGCCCTCAGCGGTAATGGGCAGATGATCTCATCAGTAGAGACAATGGCTATGGCCACCGGCTAATACAGTCAATGCCCAGAAGGAAAGCAACGGCAAACTACCTTCTGCAAAACTTGCCAAGAAACTATAACAACCATGAAATGTGTCGGATAACGTTGGGTCAACCCCAAAGAGATAGAGGATTCTAAAGTTCCTCTTTCCCAATGTGATCCTGCCGGTTATAATTATCTTAACTTTCAATGGCTCAAATGCTTGAGTTTATAACTAGAATCTCGGAGAACCAAGGAATTCCTCTAAGAAAACAAGGAGAAATTTCCCTGAATAGCAATATCCTTTTGGTGGTTCTTTGCCTCTTCTCTCTCAGCTAAGTAATTAATATTTAGTTTGTGTTTATTTAAACAACTTAAAAAAAAAATACACTCAAGGGAGGAAATGACCTCCTTTTCATCCTTTAATAAACAAAAATCGGGTTATTGATCATTAAGTTCATAACACATCAATCCAATTCAAAAACAAGGGTCATACACACACACACACACACACACACACACACACACACACACACACATATATATATATATATATATATATATATATATATATATATATATATATATATATATATATATCATTGATGCCCCAAACATACAGGTTCACTAACATCAAACTATATTCCAGTTTCTCATTGATAGTTACTTATTCACCTTCCATGGAAGTAGGTTACGTCTGAAACTGGGTATGCATTCAGGTTGATCTATTCCAGAGTTCTTTGATCCCTGTGGCAAATCGTCTCTTGAAATTATGTATATTACATTTCCCTAGAGTGTAGATATGTTCCAGGTGCTAATAGGATAGTGGCTCTTGGTTCTCCACCCTCAGGTACAAGAATAAGTTCTCTATGTTACCTGTCCTAACTGTTTAGGGAACTTCTTGCAGGTAGTTGCTTCTGGGATAGTTTTTTCATCACTCTATCCAAGTGCTTCAATCTAAAGTCAGGTCTGGATCTAGATGTATCTAGATAGTACCTGAAATTCCAGCATCAAAAATATATCTACTGATATCATCAATATGAACATTAGAAATGGAAGACAGTCAAAATCCCCCCCCCCCCCCCCCCCCCCAAAAAAAAAGGAATATAAATACAGGGGATTTTGATCCTAGGAAAATAAACAAGGGAGGAAGTGGGTCTTGGCGTTCTCCAATAGTTATCAACCCCACGTCTGGTTATTCTCCATCCAATCCTGCATTATAGGGCGATCAAGGATTAGGCACCCAGATAAGCAGTCTCATCTTCACCCATGCCTGTCACCCATGGTCTCAAGATTGTGTAATACCTTGATCGATTCAGAATTTGATAACTGTGTTCACCACTCCCTTTTGTTCATACTTATTTTCTCTAGATATCCTTTCTTGTAAAAGAAAATGGCTCATACATTAAGGTTTTTAATTCATTCCCAATTGCCAGGGTTGGGCAAACTTTTTGTGCGTAGGGCCGCATTGACAAATGTAAAGCTATTGGGGGGCCGCATATATATATATATTCAATGTCCATTTTGTTTTCAGCAACCTATCACAATAAGTAATTATTAATTATTTATAGGTTATTAAGCAGTATGAATAACTAATTATTGCAATTTTATTTTACGTATACACTTATACATTATATTTGACAATATGGACAAAAACTTTTACTAATTTGTTAACAAGATTTTACAACTCGTTATTATATGTTTTATTTAATTTAGACACAAACCGACTACATTGTGAATAATATTATTATTATTCTATGGCTGGGGCATATAGAAAGAAAGGAAGACAATAGGGAAACAAAACCCCCTTACACTCAGGAAATAAATGACCGTAGACCCCGAGGTAGACCAAGAAGACGGTGGAGAGATAATATATATACAGACCTACAAGTACTTGGAATCAACAACTGGCAAGAGAAGGTCAACCAGAGAGACAAATGGAGACGGATTGTATCTGCAGCAAAGAACCTCAATGGCTCGGAACGCTGACGAAAGAAGAAGAAGAAGAAGAAGAAGAAGAAGAAGAAGAAGAAGAAGAAGAAGAAGAAGAAGAAGAAGAAGAAGAAGAAGAAGATGAAGAAGAAGAAGAAGATGAAGAAGAAGAAGAAGAAGAAGAAGAAGAAGAAGAAGAAGAAGAAGAAGAAGAAGAAGAAGAAGAAGAAGAAGAAGAAGTTATTATAACAACTATTCTTTATTATCTATCAATGGCTTTAATTTAGACACAAACTGACTACATTGTCACTATAATTGTTGATTTTTAATGAGATGTATGTAACTTCCTGCTCTTTTTGACAATATTCTTGAAGTCTGTAGCAAGTTTACTTGTTGAAATTCGCATGACAGCATGCAAGTTGCAGTCAAACCTGCTCAAGACGACTGCAACGTTATGGACAGACCAGAACAAGTCATTATTCTGCGCCTCAGAACAGGACACGATCGATTACGCTACCACATGTACACAAGATTCAAGATTGGTGAATCAGTCATGTGCACATGTGGATTGACGTCGCAGACAGCAGAGCACACACCCAAAGACTGCCCAAATTACAACATGTCTAGGCAAACCTTCTGGCCTAGAGAGACGACAATGGAAGATAAACTCTATAGACTGCTGAGTGAACTAAAAAGGACAGTTCAATACATACAAGAGGCAACATTTCAGTTATAGACATATTTAAGGCGAACGAAAGAAGAAGAAGCATTACATTACGAAGGTCAAGGACTGTTTACAAAAATAGATAATTAGAAAGAAATTTTATCAAAAATGTTAAAACAATCATGACGGTATATGAAATTATGTAAAGTTCAACAAAATAACTTAAAAGCGAAATAAATTTTTTATTTCTTAATGCCCTCGCGGGCCGCATAAAATCAGTTGCCGGGCCGCATGCGGCCGTAGATTGCCCACCTCTGCCAAATGCAATGAGTATTTGCTTACAAACAATATAAGTACATTTTGGTATCATCTCATGTATAACATTCAGGTGAATTCTTCCTAATCAAATGTTTCGAGGAGGAGTATCTTCCCTCCTCTTCACCATGTATGTGATATGCCGTTACCTCATTCATCATCATCATCATCATCATCATCATCATCATCATCATCATCATCATCATCATCATCATCATCATCATCATCATCATCATCATCATCATCATCATCATCATCATCATCATCATCATCATCATCATCATCATCATCATCATCATTATCATCATCATCATCATCATCATCATCATCATCATCATTGTCGTCGTCATCATCATCATCATCATCATCATCATCATCATCATCATCATCATCATCATCATCATCATCATCATCCACAGTCCAGGACACCAAACCATATGAGTAATATGAGTGATATGGAATACAGAGTGGTGTCATGCTTAGAAGTGCACTAAATTATTAATTAGTGTATGGGTTATCATTAACATATTCTCCCCTGATAGACATGACATTATACATCAACTTGCCTACTATCAGGAGATTGATTGATTGCGCATACTCCTTCTCAGTATGTCACTTCTCCTCACTCAATCCACAATCATTCATCAAAAATCATAACCATGCATAATAATTAGGCATACTTATGTGATTTTCAAATGATAAATTAACATATTTAACACCAATGAAATCACAATTGAACATTACTCAATCCACAATCATTCATCAGAAATCATAATCATACTTCTGTGGATGATAATTTGGCGTACTTATGTGACTTACAAATGATAAATTCACATATTTAACACCAATGAAATCACACTTGAATCTCCACCTGAATGCTTCCACCGAATACACAAGATTATATGATACACGTAGCAAACTATTTAACATCCCATGTGCTAGTGTATTGTTTCTATTACGAATTACACTAATTCCTCCTACAAGTGAATGTACATTTAAACTAGTTACTTACTACTGAACTAAGTATTCTAGCCTTCTAAATCCTAAGTTAATCACGAACTCCTAAACCATTGTTGATTTAGCTTAACTGCTTAATGAGTAAAATGTCAACCTAGGTCCAATACTTATGAATTCATAGAAGCTGTCTAACTAGACGAAAAAGCCTCACTATGGTTTAACCTCGTGTACAGTGTATCTATGAACAACAACATCTGAATATAGTGTTTAGTCTCTCCGGAATTAAGTTCTAAAGGACTAACCATGTGGTCACACCACATCAACTTTCCATCTTCTGGTAAGGCGCATGTCTAGCGTAATATGTATTAAAATGTGCTTACCTTCAACAAAATTGAATGTCTTCTTCAAGCCGATTTCAGACTCCAAACTTGATTTTGCGTTTCCAAGTTCGCTGGCTGCTTATAGGCTGGTACTTCTTACTTTTCCTCTCGTTGATTTTAACACCTTTAGAGGGTTAAGTTAGTAGATGCTACCATGCCGCCAGTGGGCCGTCTTCTGTTTTAACGCTTGTTGAAAGTTTCTCTCACACACTACACTTCTGTCGGTCTGCACGTTGTTTTAAAGCCACTCCTTCAACGTTTGGTGCTATGACGTAGTGACCAATGGCGAAGATTTGTTTAGACTATGTTTAGAATATTGTTGTCCTCTTTCGAAATCCGCGCTTCTTTCAACTTGGGGTGATGCACATTTCATCCTTTGTTTTAATTGTTGGCTTAATTCCTTACTTCTTCAAATTTGCTTGCTTGTGTTCGCTGGCTGTGGTCTCCAGCGTGAAGCCCTCTATGTCGGATGAAGACATCCTGTTTTCCAACATCAGTGTGATGTCATACAAGACCTGAGGTTTGCGTGAGTATCCGTTGTCCCATGTCTGACTTATTGGTGTGCAGACTGGTGGTTCCTCGCCGTGCAGGCAGACACTCTCCGACTTCGGAGGAATCAGCGATCCTACTGACTTCAGCCAGGACCTCGAAGGGACCTGTTGCCCAGGACGCTCGGCGAGGACGCGTCAATAGGTTTTAGTCAGTATAGAACCCAACCCTGGTGCTTTGGAAACACCTCTGCGTCCCCTTCTTCAAATTTGAATTTGAGTATGACAGTGGTGGTTGTTGGCGTTGTTGTAAACTGGAGGGGTAGTGCGGGGAAATTTAAACAGCGATGTGGCGGTTGTAAGAGGTATATCACAACATACAAATATATCACTAAACTAAACTAAACTAAACTAAGCTAAACTAAACTAAACTAAACTAAACTCTTTAATGTGATGAAGAGTCACTCTGGGGGTAAGAAAGCGAGTGCCGGTGAACAGAAAGTGTATCCATAACTCAAGATACTGTTTCACTAGGAAATGAGCAGATGGTCTGGCCGACATTCAACGAGTAGATGACAAGCCACACGGATGTTTAATCAGATGGCTATAGGATGTTTAATTTCGGTGGTCTTCGGGTCATATGTGGAAATGTCTCAAATGCTGGTGATTTCTACCCACCCACCCCCCCCCCCCCCCCCCCCGAAAAGTATGGCAAGGTATTATAGATAAAGTAACATGTATTCGTTGTTATCATTTGCAATACCGTATTAATAGACGTAAAGTGACACATGACATAATTTATTTTTTGTTTTGTGCATATACTTTACAGGACATCGCTGTCAACATCAGCATCTTTCAGCTGATTTTTGATTTCTTGGCAATATTACGCTCAGTAGTTTGCTATTGCTTTCTGAGCGGCCGGCTCACATACCCCGTAAGTTACCGACGCGATTCGAATCATTGCTGATTCTCACCGTCGTCACGTTACTTACGAGAGTATACGAGATTACGGAGAAAAGTTGCTAATTTCTAGGCCAGGAAGCCGGCGACACATGACATACTCACACAGAATATAGTATTAAAGGGGCACAACTATTATCCGTGTTGTAGTTGGTAAGGGATAAAACTCGATTAATTTCTTGTTTACACAATTTAGAACATACTGAATTTCATTTACTTAAACGTAAATTATACGCATCTGATTTTACAATAGCTACACAAGATGTTTGCAGAATCAACAACTATTTGAAAATAGTAACAGATTTCAAGCATTTGACAAGATGTTATTTTGCGCGTTAGTTAATATATTACAATCAGATTATTTATCAGGACAGTTACTACGACTTTGATATAATCAACTTTAACGTCACCAAATATTAAGGTTTCTCTCACCATTTATTTGTAAGGCACATAAATATGTAAATGTGCCTTAAGGAATCAAACAAATGAAATTATCGCTTCTGGGCCACTTGGGTATGAACAAAGTGTAGCCCCCCCCCCCCCCCCACCCCGCCTTTCCTCCCTCTCATTACTGTAATTTGTCTGGACCATGGTTGCCAGATCGCCAGCTCCGTGGCCGAGGAGTTAGCAGCTTTCTCCGCTAACCCCGAATACTCTCGTCACGTGACGCGACGAGAATTAGCAGTGGTTCGAATCGCAAAAGTGACTTATGAGAGTATGGAGCCGGTCGCTGAGAAAGTCGTGGCGTGCTGATGAGCGTAATCTAGCCTAGGAATCAACATACAGCTGAAAGATGCTGATGTTGACCGCAATATCCTGAAACAGGATGGAAACGCGGAAAAAAAAAATGGTTGCCAGATCATCGTGATAAAAAAAAAAAAAGCGAAGTCACGAAATAAAAAAAGCCAAAAAAAAAAGCCAAACATTGCCCAGTAAAAAGATTTATTAAATATACTTACATCACTTGAAAACCTCTTCTTCAAATAAGTATTCCTCTTCATTGTTGAGAAATTCAGTACAGGATTCATTAGAATATACAATTCCAGCTTTGAAATCATTCAACATTTTGGATGAAGGAACACATTCATTACAGCACTTGTTTGAAGATAATAGTTCTGCTCTAATTCTAATAATTGCTTCTAAGAGAGACAGCTGAATTCTATTCCTTGCTTTGGTTTTCATGCATGTTAAAAGAGAGAACATCCTCTCCACTGCAGCATTGCTAATAGGTGTTATTAAGCAAGTAAGAGCAAAAGAAGCAAGCTCTTTACATTGGGGATGTTTCATGACTCCTTGCCAGAACTGCTCTGTATCTTTAGGCAGTCCATTTTCTTTAAATTGTTCTTCTTCCTTCCAATCTATAAAAGGCAATTTTCTGTATTCTCTCATCTCATCTCATCATGTTCCTCTTGTACCTTGCGGTGTCGAGGTAAAGTATAAACTTCGTGAGAGTGCCCGATTATGGGCTTCATATATCGACATTCCCATGGATTCTGCTATTCCCTCCGTCCAACGTTTACGTGGTCGGCCTCTTCCTCTGTTTCCATCTGGTCTGTACATCATTGCTTGTTGTGGTATAATGTTAGTTGGTAACCTACTTGCATGGCCAAACCATTTGACTTGCTGCCTTCTGATAAAATCTAGTGCTGCTTTAACCCCCAATTTAGTCTTAATTTCTTCATTTCTGATCTTATCTCTTCTTGATACGTTGAGTATTCTTCTCAGGAACCTCATTTCTGTTGTTGTGATTTTTCTTTTCTCTTTTTCTGTCATTATCCAGGTTTGGTATTGGTAGCATAGAGTTGGCAGGAAGATTGTGTTGTAAAGTGCTTTCTTAGTAGTTATTGATACATGTTTGTTCTTTAGTATTGGTGCCATTTGTCCAATGAGTTGATTTGCCTTATTGCACCTATTTTCGATCTCGTCTTCTGATCTGCCATTTGATGATATTATACTTCCTAGATACTTGAAACTCTTTACTTGTTTCAAGGGATGTTCGTTTAGGTGAATTGTTGTTGTTTGTTCTTCTTTAGTTATAGTCATTACCTCTGTTTTGCTTGTGCTAATTTTCATGTTATGTTCCCTACACATTTCGTTTAGACTATTCATGTGGTCTTGTAATTCAGCTTCTGATTTTGCTATTAGTGCTTGGTCATCCGCAAACAGGAGTTCTCTAATGGTTAGATTTGCAGATGGTTCTTCTTCTGTGTTCTCGTCATGGGGTATTCTTGCTGTCTCTGCTTGGCTGGTTTCTTTACATTTGTTGTCTATATATGTTATGAACAAGAGAGGGGACAGGACACAACCTTGTCGTACTCCAGCATTCCTCTTCAATAATAGTGTGGTGGTTTTCTTCAGCCAAATTCAAAAAGGGCAGTTTCGAAAATAGTGGTCTGGTTTAAGATTATTCTAGGGCTAAAATTGGCTAGATCTTTAAATATATTTCTTGCTGAAGGAAGCCGCTTTCTAACTTGATCAAGTGCTTCTTCTAGCATTGATAAGCATCTTTCTTTGAGATCTAAGACCTCTTGTTGGCAATTAATTTTCGTATCAGAACTTTTCTGAATGTAGTTATCACACTCTGACAGGAATTTGATGCCAAAATCAACATTAGAAATATCTTTTTTCTTATTATTGGTATCATAAATTCTACTATTAACTGATTCTCAGCTGCAGACCGATAGTTCGGTTCCTTAGAAAGGTTTTGGCACACGTAAACCGACCTATCGGTTCGGTATATATAGTGCTTTAATTGGTCAATTGCTCCTTTTTAGTCTACAATGTTTAGTGTCCCATTGAATTAAACTTTACAACGAAAGATTTCGCGTCCTCCCGTGTGCAAGAGCACGTTATGCCCCGTTTCGTTTTTAGGAGAAATTGAGTTTGGTGTGATTCGAAATGATTGTTGTAATTCGAATCCGAAGTGACAATACCTTCTGTTTCTGGACCTCATACATTTTAATAAAATTACCGTTTTAAACAATTTTATATTATAGTTATTGTGATGTAAAGGACATTGTGAAAGATTCTAAATCGTATATCACGTGCAGTAGTCAGTTAATTATGTAGAAGGCGGTCATATTTTCAAAAGAAATCTAACAGTGAAAGTTCCTCATATTATGATGGCAAATGTCGACTTATGCTTGCGCTAATGGGCCACACTTGTGCCACAAAATTTGCTTTGCCTATTACAAAGTATTTAAGGAGTATTTAAATAATTAAATTTAGGAGAATAATAATTATAACTAAATAGAAAATAGTGCTTATATTGTTTCTCAGTACTCCACTCCTCAGTAGTCTGCCTGGTGTGTTCCTGACATTTTCCATTTTGTGTGAACATTATGTGCTTCAAAGTATTATGTTTTAATTATGTTTTATTGGTGTTGTGGTGCAGTTATTGTGATATTATTGAACAAAAGTGGTGTATGTAGTAGTATTCAGTAAATTTAACTGGATTAGCTGCTGTGGATACAAAATAAAGCCTTGGTAAGTGAAATTTTAAAATATGTTTTATCTTTTTAATTGCAATTGTTATTACTAAACCTCTCATTATTGTCATAATATTTCCAACCTATCAATTAATTATTAACACAATCATGATCCCTGTGCAATCTTCTTTAATTTGATACATAATACAATATATTTGCTACCATTTTAACAATTTTGAAAGTATTATTGTGACACACTCCTACTTCCCATGTTCTGCCTTGAATTTCTGTTTGATCAGGACCACTTTTTTGTTTGACAGGCAATAAGTTAATAAGCATCTTTCTTTGAGATCTAATACCTGTTGTTGGCAATTAATTTTCGTATCAGAACTTTTCTGAATGTAGTTATCACACTCTGAAAGGAATTTGATGCCAAAATCAACATTAGAAATATCTTTTTTCTTATTATTCGTATCATAAATCCTACTATTAAGACTCTTATAATGCAAAAATAGTTCTTCATGTAATTCGTGAGGATCTGCCTTACTTTTCTGAAAAAGGCTATTTAACCTTTCGAATTTCTGCACAATAGGGGTTGCAAAATGAAAATAAAGATAATTTCTTTGATCTAGAAGCATTTCCTGTATAAGTCGTGACTTAAATTTAGTGTCATAATTTGCTAATTCAGCAGAAATAAAATAAGCCTTGAGTTATTCCCAGTTCATTAGAATGTTGAACATTACTTTTCCCCGGACAAGCCAGCGAGTAGAAGACATTTTCTCAAAAGGAAGTGGTGCAGTTCTAGCTTGCTGAAATTCTGTCGATGAGTTCATAATTTTGAATAAATCTTTAAATGCTTCTCGTCTTAGATTACTATGTCTAAACCAATTTGGTATTTCTGTCAGCAAGAATCCGATGTTTGAAGGTAGTTTTGACACTGCATATTTGATGCACAATGCTAGTGAATGGCAAACACACTTATACTGAACACATGAAGGAGATACATATGTCATTCTGGACCAAACTGAATTGTTGCATCCAACCGTACTTGAAGCACCATCGGATGCAAAACCAATACAATTTTTTAATGATTGATTACATTTGTCAATTTCAGTGTTAATCAGATTAAATATATTCTCTCCTGTAGCCTCCTGATCTGGAATCAAACCTAGAAAACTAGTAGTAATTTCATTTCTTTTATCGCTGAGGTATCTAACTAAAATGCACAAATACTTTTGGGTCGAGACATCAGTGGACTCATCAATGATGAGTGCATACTTCTTGTTTTGCAGATCTAGAATTAGATCAGATCTTAAAGACGGTGAAATAACATTTATTATTAGTGATATGCACTTCGTTCGGTGCAATTGTATCTGACGAAGAGTGCTGCCACATCCATGGGCTACCATTATTTCACCTAAGTGATCGATGGTGTGTATGGCACTATGGCAGGCCATGCTAACAGCAATTTGTAACTCTGCTAATTTGACTTTATCATCAATTTTCTTGCTTATTGTCACCACTGAAAGTACTTTTTGTGAAGAAGATGGCGCGCTCCCTTGTGTTTATCTGTTGTTGCATGAATTGCGAGATTTGAAAATCTTGGAACAATATTCCAATGGCACAATTTGCAATATGCCTGTTCAGAACCGTCAGTTGATTTCTTGAGCCACACAAATGTCTTTTCTCACTTATCATTATATTTCCGATTAGTATCATCAGATGGGTTTCACTTTGGCATGATAATAGGCCCAATAATAAGAAATACTTGCGACTTGCGACGATGGTATAATGAATTTGAAAATTGAACTAAACAGTGTAAGGTGGATGGCTGCGCAATGCGTCAATGCGCATTATACAGGACCAGGTATAAGTATGGTACGAAAACCATACGATTTTAATACAAAAATTAACGTTTTTTTTTTTAATTTCAATGTTTTAAAAACATTTTTAAATGTTTTAAATTTTAAAAAGCCAAGAAAAAAGCCAAAACGCCAAACTAATTTTTTGACGCCAAACCTTTAAAAAAAAGCAAAATTTGTCAAATTTGGCGTCAAAAAAGCCAATCTGGTCACCCTTGTCTGAAACAGGGGTCAAGATGATCATCACACTTCACAACTCCTCACAGTCAGTGTTGCCATCTCTCTTTGATGAAAAAGCACCCAAAAAAAGCACCAAATACCACCAACATTTTTTGGAAAGCACCAAAAATATAGCACCAACTGTTTTTATTACAAATGTAACAAGGTAGCACATTATAATTTATTATTATCACTTCATATTACGATAAAGTTTATTCCAGATCCGCCAAATCCCAATCAGAACTACCCTCGAACCAAAGAAGCATTAAATTGCAATAATATATTTTGGGAAAGCACTAAACCAAGCACTGGCGGTATTCATTCAAAATGTTATAAAGTAGCACATTATAATTTTTTTATTATCACTGAATATTAGAATGAAGTTTATTCCAGATCTGCCAAATCCCAGTCAGACAACTCCTCTTCAGTTTCTGTAGCTATTTCCTGCTGTGTTTGCTACTGCAATGATGATGGTTGAAAGAAACGTGTATATGGCTTCTGTGATCCAATTTTTTCGTAGAATATCCTTAGGTAGAATTTAATCATGACAGCATTTGCCATATCTTTTCAATTCATATCTAATAGTCAAAACAGCTGTCAAACTCTTGATGCTCAGTCTGTTCCGCAATTTTGATTTCATAACTCCCATCTGGCTGAAAATACTCTCCACGTCCGTATTATAATGAGGTAAAATGAGCCAATTATGTAAGATTTTGGAAAGAATTTTCACCGGTGGCATCCCTGTATGAGGCTATTTCTGCCCACAGTCCAAGTATGTCAGAGGTCTGTGTCGACTGCATATGATGAAGTTTTCTCCACTGGAAATCGATGCGGGTGAGAGTAGCTGCATCTTCTACAAACATTTTAGCAAGATCCAATATATATGGGGTCATTGGCTGTAGACATTCACTTCCACTAAGACATGACATGGACTGCAACACTCGAACGTTATCGGGCAAACGTGAAAGCAGCTATGTCAAAAGCTCTATTAAAAACTGGATGCAACTTCCACGAATTTCTTTCTCATCAGGTCCCTGGTAACCTACTATTTCTTTCTCAAACTCATAACCTAGATTGGGATTAGGATCTAAGTAATTTTGAATAGCATCACTTTCTGATATCTTTTCCCCAGGAATAGCAATCTTTGAATTAATAGTAATGTTGGACAAGATTGCTGAGTAGTTTTCTTGGATCCTGTATATCTGCTTCGAATTTCTTATTCACACTTTCAACTTCTCCGAGAATATGTTTGAGAAATATTAGGTACACGTAGTTTTTCATGTCGCTAAAGCATAGAATTTAGAAGTTCTGCTGAATAACAGCGCTCGTTGACTCTTGCTATATCAAAATGAGTTCTGAGCTCGACCCACTGCTGCAATATTCTGACAATGGCAGATTGAATGGACATCCATCGTGTCTGGCTTAATTGAACAACCTTCAGCGGATGTTGTCCATCATTTATTGAAGCAAAAAGCTCTCTGTACTTTGCTTTACGAAGACTTAACTGAGAAAACCAGTCATATGTTTCTCTGATCATGAACTCTATTGCGAGTGAATGTGTGTGTGTGTGTGTGTGTGTGTGTGTGTGTGTGTGTGTGTGTGTGTGTGTGTGTGTGTGTGTGCCTTCTCTGTGTGTATCTCTGTGTGTGGGAGCATCACTATGTTTACGTCACATACTTTTTATGTACACATTTTTCTCCATGTTTAAAATTTTTATGAGACCGCTCATGACAATTGTCAGTGTATGTGTGTGAGTAAAGTGTGGGAGTTTGTTCATACTAGTTTCAATGCTAACGTGAGACATTTTGTATGTGTCTAGATGTGAGGAGGTGTGAGTGTGTGTGGAGGATGTGTGTGAGTGTGGGGAAATGTGTGGGTGGGGGATGTGTGGGTGGGGGTATGCGTTTGGATGGGTTCGGTTGTGTGGGTTTTTGTGGGTAGTGATATTTGTGGGTGTTGGTGGGATGTGTGGATGGATGTGCGGGGGTGAAAGTAGGGGTGTGGGAATGGGTGTGGGGGATGTGTGTATGGGTAGAGGATATGTGTATGGGATGGGTGTGTGTGTGTTTATGTGGGTGGAGATGTGTGGGTGGTTTGAGGAAGTATGTGTGGGTGGCGGGGTTGTGTGGGTAGGGGATTGTGTTGGGTGGATTGGGGATGCAAGGGCGGGTGGAGAGAAGTGTATGGTGTGTGGGTTTGAGATATGTGTGCGGTGTGTTGGTGGGGGATGTGTGCATGGTGTGTGGGTGGGAGGTGTGGTGGTATGGATGAGGATATGTGTGTGGGTGGGGGATAGTGTGTGGTGTGGGGGATGTGTGTGATGGGTGCGGGGAATGTGTGTATGGGTGGGGTATATGTGTGGGTGAGTAGGGGATGTGTGGTGGTTGGGGGAAGTATGTGGGCGTGTGTGGGTGGGAGATGTGTGCGTGGATGGGGAATGTGTGGGTGGGGGTGTGTGAGTGGCTTAGGGATGTGTAGGGGGTGAGGGATGTGCAGTTGTCGGGGTGGGATGCGTGAGTGGGTGGAGGATAAGTGTGGGTAGGGGTATTGTGATCGAGAGATGTTTGGTTGGTGGTGGGTGGGTGGGGGTGTGTGGGTGCGTAGTGGAGGATGTGTGCGTGAGTGAGTGTGTGTTGGTGGACGGGTAGGGAATGCGTGTGTGGGTGGGGAGAGGTGTGTGGTGTGCTGGTTAGGGATATTGTGTGGGTGAGGTATGTGTGTGTGGATGGGGGATTTTTGTGGTGTGCGGGTGGGTGTATGTGGAGTGGATGGGTAAGGGTATCTGTGTGGGTGTGGGTGGGAATATTGTGTGGTATGTGGGTGGGGGATATGTGTGTGGTGTGTAGGTGGGGATGTGTGGTGTTATGTGGGTGTGGGATGTGTTGGTGAGGGATATGTGTGTGTGGTGCGTGGGTTGGGAATATTGCGTGGTAGGGATGTATTTGATGTGCGGGTGGGGGATTGTGTAGTGGGGGATTGGGTTAAGGCATGTATGGGTGGGTGGAGGATGTATGTGTGGGTGGTGGGGTGTGTGTGTGTGAGTGGATTGGGGATGTATGGGTGGTTAGGGAGATGTGTGTGTGGGGGGGGGGGGGAGGGGGGCATTGTGTGCGTGGGTGGGAAATATGTGGTCAATGGAGATGTGGCTGGGGGATGGGTGGTTTGAGGTGTGGATGGGGAGAGGATGTGTGGGTTAGGATGTGTATGTGGGTGGGCGTGGGATATGTGGGTTGGTGGGGGAATGTTTGTGGGTGGCGAGTGTGTTTTGGTTGGGGGAACAGGTGAGGGGAGTGTGGTTGGGGGATGTGCGGGAGGGGGATGGGTCGGTTGGTGGGGTATGTATGTGTCCCTTGGTGTGCGTGTGTGTGGGTAGGTGGGGTGTGTGTGTGGGTGGGGTGATGTATGGGTACGTGGGAGATGGGCCTCATAACATGGTAATTTGCCTTGTTTATGTTTACAACATTCATTTCACAATGTTTATTTTTCTTCCTATGTAAATGTATAATGCTCTTGATGAACGAAGGACGAGTGATTGGAAGGGCCGAATGTAAGACGGGCCTGCGCGCCCAATTTGTGACCCTAATAAAGTTGATTTGATTTGATTTGATTTGGGCAGACAAGCAGCTGCAGCCTGTGACACTGCCAGCTGAAGGGAATGACATACACACCCAACAAGTACCAGATGAGGAACTTCGGATTTTAAGTTTGTACATACTCCATTGTTTACACCTGTCATGACAGATGCATTGTCAGTGCCGAGTACAACTAGTCTTTGCAACTCAAGTCCATTCTTGTTTAAACAATCTTTTAACGCATTGCATATAGCCTGCGCGCTGCAGTCACTCACTTCAACTAAATCGTATTAAAGGGAGTTAAATTACTTGAATATTGCGCGGTAATGTACTAAGACTGTTTTACTCCCTCGCTTCAGTTCAAATTCGGCTTTTTAGTGTTCCCAAAATGATTTTTAAAGTAATTTTTACCCACCCCAAAAAAGCAACAAAAAATATTGTGAAGCACCAAATCGCGCCGCCGCACTAAATGCACATTTTGGCACTAAATGACTTAACAAAGCACTAAATTTGGTGCGAAAAGCGTCAAAATGGCAACACTGCTCACAGTAGCTGTGGACCTGGTGGACCACTGTGAGCAAATGTTCATAGTGGGGCTATCCATCCATCCATCATGTGCCATGCCGGTAAGCGTGGGCGGTCATTTTCTGCCATCTCTCTCGATCACCAGATTCGTGGATCAGCTCCGTGTTTCTGTCTCGACCATGGCACAAGGCCAAGCCATCCAGGTACTTGCCTCTAGGTCTTCCCCTTGGTCTGTTCCCCTCGATCTTACCAGTTGTCATCAAGTTCTCCAAATCATTTCTTCTCATAACATGCTCAAAAAATTGTGACTGTCTACTTCTAATGTCTCTAATCAGTTTACGATCTTCATTTGTTTCTTGAAGGACTTGTTCATTGGTCTTTCTGGCTGTCCATGGTATTCTTGCATTTCCCTCAGAAACCACATTTCCTACAGCCATCAGATGTTTTTCAGCCTGACTGCTCATTGTCCAAGCTTCACATCCATATAAAAGTACAGGTTCTATGTAGCATCTCAACACTCTTTTTCTCGTTTCAATTCACATCTTTTTATTGGTCAGTATGTTTTTCATATTGCTAAAGGCTACTTTTGCCATGGCGATTGTGGTTCTAATCTCTTCAAGGCATCTCTTATCAGATGTTATTACTGTTCCGAGATAATTGTACCTATTCACTTGTTGAAGAATATTCCCATTTACTTGAATTGTGGTATTTAGTTCTTCCTAGTTACGACCATAATCTGTGCCATTTTACAATTTAATTCTAACCCTAGTTGTTCACTGTGTGTAACAACCGCATCTACTAAATTTTGCAGGTCCTGTTCATTGTCTGCAATCAAGACTGTATCATCTGCATATCTAATGTTATTGATGCATCGTCCTCCAATGTTGATTCCTTCCATATCTTCAATATGTTTGAAAATACTTTCACTGTACAGGGAAAACAGATCTGGTGACATTACACACCCCTGTCTCACACCTATCTTAATAGGCTGATATTGGCTTACTTCATTGTCAACTCTTATGGCAGCTTGTTGTTTCCAATATATGTTTTTTACAAGTCTAAGATCTTTTCCAGCCGGCTTCGTGGCTTAGAGGTTATGACTTTTCTCCGTAATCTCGTATACTCTCGTGGGTTAACGTGATGACGGTAAGAATCAGCGGTGGTTCGAATCGCATCGATAACTTACGGGGTATGTGAGCCGGCCGCTCAGAAAGCAATGGCAAACTACTGAGCGTAATCTTGCCAAGAAATCAACATACAGCTGAAAGATGCTGGTGTTGACAACAATGTCCTGTAAAGGATTGATTGATTGATTTAGGAACCGACATCACAGCATTCGGGACAGTCCCATAAGCGCTCCGTCCCCATCCTCAGCAGCCAGCGAAGAGTTCCAACACTAATAGTTCCAGTAGCAATCTGATTATATGTCCGTCTCGCCTTTCCTCTGAGCGTCGAGCATCGGCCAGATCCCCTCGTCACACCTCGCGGTCTCATTCTTACCAGACTATGGCGATCCATAAAAAAAGTAAAGGATATGCAAAAAAAAAAAAAAAGATCTTTTCCATCAATTTGTAGATCTTCAAGCATCCTTATCATGTTGACATGTCTCACTTTATCGAAAGCTGTTGTGTAGTCAATAAAGCAAAGGTCTAGATCAGGGGTGGCCAACCTTTTCAGCAGGCGGGCCAAATTTCGGAAATAATATTTCCTGCCGGGCCACGCACCTAATTTTTTTTTAATTGTTGTTATTAATTAAAGTAAATAAGCAAGCGTGCTACAACTTCGACCACATAGTCACTTCCCGGTAGGTGAGATCGTGCTCAAACGCTTGCCTGGTTTAATGTAAACCAAAAAAATATATCTTGTTAATTAATTTACCTTTCCCTTGTAGATGCGTATTATTATTAACGTCATTTAGGTGGCTAGTTATATCGACCAGAAATGCAAAGTCGCAAACCCACTCTTTGTCTTCAAACTCTGGGATACTTTTCGACTTGCTTGCAAAGAATGATTGTATTTCGAGTTGCAAATCAAACAATCTTTTCAACAATTTGGCACGGGTCAGCCATCTTACTTCTGCATAAAATGTAACGTCATGATAATCTGAGTCCAAAGAATAGAAATTCTTGGAACTGACGGTGACTCAACCCGTTCGACTTCATGAAGATCACTATTTTGACGACTACTTTCACGACATGGTCCATTTCGAGGGGCTTCGAAAATAAATTCTCCTGATGATTAATGCAATGAAAATTTAGCATTGAAGTGTTACCTACTTTGGAGGCCTAATTTTCAATCAATTTTACTAAACCTTCGGGTTTCCCAACCATTGCTGGGGCACCATCCGTTGTTAAGCCCGATAAGTTGTTAAGTTGTAACAAAAAGCAATTCAATGTCGATGTAACTACTTCTAACAAATCTCGTAACTTAGTAGTGTCCTTAGGTGGATACAGCGCCGCTAATTCTTCTGTCTTTTTAAAATGGATGTCAACTATTATGCTATTATCAGACAGACTGTGGGATCAACACCTTGTGCCACATTTATTGAAAGACAGAAGATCAAGTGGTTTGGCCATGTTGTTAGAATGCAACACCAGCAACTACCATCACTGGCCTTACATCAAAGATCATCTGCGACGAGACCAAGAGGACGTCCAAGAAGAAAATGGATTGACGACATCAAAGACATTGTACAGCCACACGGAATGACACTATCCAGTGCCGCCCACCGGGCTCTGGAACGCAAATTATTCCTCCCCACGACGTTTGATGGCAGAAGTGGAAGAAGATGATGATGATCAACACCCACGATAAAAATTGCCAGTTGTGCAGTATCTGCCATATCTGTGCTTTCATTCACTGCTAGAGCATAAAATATAATCTCGGATGCTCGACTTTTCAAATTATCTTCAATATATTTTCCAATGTGGTCCACACGCCTAGTAATAGCCTGACGAGACAGACTTATTTTTGAGAAATCCTTCTTCTTTTCTGGACACAGAGTTTCAACGACGCTCTCCAAACATCCCTTAACCATTTCACCATCTGAATATTGCTTCGTTTTTTTTTAAATAACACATAACTAGCTTTTACATAGCATGTTGACTCTGAACCGGCTCTAGTAATTATCCTTTGTTGTGCAGAAATGTTTTTTTGTAAAGTCATTTACTTGGTCTTGTCGAAATTGCCCTTTGTACTTATAAAACGTATTTGCATGTTTAATCTCGTAGTGCCGTTTGATGTTATTCTCTTTCAACACAGAAACAGGTTCGTTGGATATCAAGCATATGAGCTTTGTTTTAATTTCCACGAAAAAATAGTATATAGTCCACCTGTCTTGAATACTTCTTAATTCTTCTGTGATTCTTCTCTTCTTTGGTCCAACGTCTTTACTAGCTGACGCCATGGTTACGTAATACCTCAAATACACATAATGAATATTCACACAACAAAAACCCACATCAAAATAATATTAATAATCTATATTAATCATACCTTTCTCGCTGATGTTCTCAGCCAATATCCAACCAATATTATTTCTTCCTTCAACAACATCCACTCAGAGAAATATCAGGAACAGAGAGTTTATATCTAATACCACAAGGTCTTTTCACAAACTAAACCACCATGGTTCCTACAGTCTATGGTCCATAATATTCCCTTTACGAATGTTCATGTTTAAGTCACTGGAGTAGAACTAGCCAGGTTAATAAGTTCCCAAGGTGCACATATTCATTCTGCTAAATGTTCCGGATTTGGGAGTATCCAGTGAAACATTCCTCAAGCGGTGAAATATACCTGATAATAAATTTCCTCAGAAGTTATGAACATCCACAGGGCAGATTAACTTCAGGAGTTATAAATGGCCATAGTTCAGATAAAGTTCAGACGTTATAAATATCCACAGGGCTGGTAAACTTCAAGAGTTATAAATATCCAAAGGGCATATAAACTTCAGGAGTTATACACATCCATAGGGCAGATAAACTTCAAGAGTCATAAATATCCATAATGATACCAGTCAAGGATGGAAATTATCCATACATGATAAACGACGGGCAGTAATAAGTTTCAGGGGGTGAAAAATATCCACGATAATGCCGTTCAGGTTTTCAAAATGTCCTCATAGATAAAGTTCAGGTTTTAAAAATGTCCAGGTGGAAACAATCCATGTTTTGTAAATGTCCATCTGGATAACTGCCAGGTTTCGACAATGTTCATAACCCTCCTCCTGAATTTAACAACTAGCCATGAAGGGAGGACTCAGCTGTTGCATTTACTTGAGTAGTAGGTACATTGGTGTTGGCCAGGCCATCCTCTTATATACATTGATCATTCACTCAACAGACTTCTGTAACGTTGAGGTTGTCGTAAACTTGGAGAGCAAATAATATTAAGGAAATTCCGCTCTTACAGCAATATAAAGGCGAATCCTTTTCATCATATGCCGATGAATCAGCCACTCCAAATGAGAACTAGAGCATTTGTACTATGCTTCAGGTTCGGCCAAGGCACAGTCCACCATCCTGGAGTCCAAAGAACCCCACTGTATGCAATACGGAAAATACAGCTGGTCGCTAGAAAAGCATTTCTCAGACTCCTTACAGTTCTCAATGTTAAAACCTTAAAAACTTCTCAATTCAATCCACACACTCGATTTCTTTTCATGTACCTATCCTAGGCGCACTTTTAGCACGAAACATGACAGCTTGATGGGGATGGTGTATCGGAAAGGGCCGGGCTGGAGAAAGAGGTGTGGGGGGGGGGGGGGAGCAGTAGTGTTGCTATCTCCCGTCTTCTTGTCACCAACCAGATGGTCGTGTGGACGCAGTTTCCAACTCCTGTCAACTTCAAACGAAACGTACCGGCGGCTTAAGGTTGTGGTTAGAAAATTGGTCTTGGCCTCGAATTAATATTGTGACCTCTGAATACAGTTTAATAGGGAATCCAAGTGTCGTTGATAGACAGACAATATTTGAAATATGTCACAACGACTAATGATGTAATGTTCTTTTGGTGATATGTACAATAAAGTTAACATTTATGTTCATTTGACCAAGCTCCGCGGGCCACAACATGATCCCCGGCGGGCCACGTGTGGCCCGCGGGCCTCGTGTTGGCCACCCCTGATCTACATCTTGAAATAGGATCTCTAGATCAGACAATAAATCAAATTTGTTCTTCACTTCTTTGTTAAAATTATCTTGTACTTGTTTGTCAGTTTTCAATTTGCACAAGTCATATTTAGGGTTTCCTGCTGTATACCTGACTTTCTTTAACTTTACCCTCAATGTGCCTGTAATTAATCTGTGATCACTGTAACAGTCTGCATTTGGAACTGTTTTTACAACTGTTAACGCATTTCGAAACCTTTTGCTAATCAGGATGTAATCTATCTGGTTTTTAATCCTGCTGTCTGGACTCCTCCATGTCCATAATCTTCTAGGATGCTGTTTAAACCAGGAGTTTCCTACAACCATTTCTTGTTCTTTTGCCCATTCGTCAAGTCTGTATCCTCTTTTATTTCTCTCTCCCAAACCATGGTTGCCTACACTGCATCCATCGCTTTGCTTTCCTATTTTTGCGTTGAAATCACCCATTATGATATTTATTTCTTATTTTTTACAGTTCTTCAAAGCAGACTTCATGTCATTATAAAATTCCTCTATACTTTCTTCACAGTATTCACTTGTTGGGGCTATATACTTGAATGACATTTATTTTAAAAGGTCTTCCGTTTAATTTTACTAATAGAACTCTGTCTGACACAACCCGATATCCTTTGACATAATTTGATGTTTGCTTATCTAATATAATGGCTACACCTAGTGGCGCTATAGGCCCACAATAAAAACAGGGGGAATCGGGGCCTCAGGGTGTAGCTTTATCCTCTGGTTGAACCGCTAGCCCTTATTAAAAAACTGACTGAAATGTGTAAACTTTCATTAATTTCATTTTCTCTTGCAATTATAATTATTGTTGAGTCTGCAATGCACTTGTGGTTGATTAATGTTTAGAATGATTAATTATGGCTATAAGGTGACGTTTTCTTTAAAAATCATTTAGAATAACCAGCACAGGTGCAATGAATAATATTACCAAAGCCAGGGACGGAATTTCATTGGAGTACCCGCACAAAGTACCAGCTGAATTTCATAGGTCCAAAATCCTTGACAGCCAGGAAGCAACATCTCCCACCCTCTCTCTCTCTCTCTCTCTCTCTCTCTCTCTCTCTCTCTCTCTCTCTCTCTCTCTCTCTCTCTCTCTCTCTCTCTCTCTCTCTCTCTCTCTCTCTCTTTCTCTCAAGCAGACACCATATTCACAGGTTTTGCGTTTTGCTTTGTAAAATGAGATGATTGCTTTAAGGTTTAATGTGGGAAAATTGTGTAGATACATAGAAGAGTACCATTTTCGGAAACAAAAGTGATTCAGCAATACTTTTGAACTTGTTTAAACGAAATTAAGTGTGAATGAGAATACCCGGAGTGTGAAAGGATTTTTATTAAACGTTTTGGTACGCATGGGAGCAGACTCTCTCTCTCTCTCTCTCTCTCTCTCTCTCTCTCTCTCTCTCTCTCTCTCTCTCTCTCTCTCTCGCCATCCCTATCAGGATGTGTAAACCGAGTGTTTGTAACGAAAGAGTTGATCACACCATCATCAGATGCCATGCCGCTAAGTGTGGGCGGCATTGTTACGGTATCTCACAGCATCACTAGAGTCGATTATCAGTTTTATAACCGTTGCCGGTGTCGTCTGGGAATATCTGTTGGATGGGATCCGAGAATGGTTCTTCAAATATCATTATCATGTACCATGGCGGCTGGCGTGGCTATCATGGTACATTAAACAACTTCCTGTATCGAAAAGATAAAGTTTAGTATTTGTAAAACAGAGTGCCACGGGCAAGTCTGTCAATCATATATATAGTCTATAGACAAGTCACTAAACATGATCATTATGTAGCACGAGGAGCGACGTAGCCGTGACGTAGCTAAACATCAGCATCATCAAGAGACTTGTCGGCTGGTGTTGGTAAACATGTCGCAACATGGAAAATAGCATCAGATGCACTGCCGCTCAGTCATAGCCTAATAGATGTTGTAGCGAAAATATATAGCCTTGGGTGGGAGGAAAAAAGACATTAGTCGCCAAGAACTCTAGGTCGAAACATTATTTTACTGCGTTAATTTCGGGGCCAACGGGGAGTGGAAAATCCATCTGTGTTTCTGGCCCTTCTCCCAGCCATGGTTGTCGTGTCTTCCTTTAAAGTGTCGTCCCTGGTGTGAGGGGAGTCAACACCCACATTATAATTTTTCTTTCCTATCCATATCCTGGAGAATCCACCAGCTTCCGTCCAACACACTCCATCAGCCCGTGGACACCTTTTCCTATCACTCTCTCACTGTCGTACTATGCCCCCTCTCATTCTCCCCCAACGCAACATATTCAACAACTCTTGCTTCTAAAAATTAATAAAGATTAATTTATTAAAAGAAAAGTGTAACGTATATGAGACGTGTATGCGAAGAAAATGTGTGTCGTGTATTCTAATGTAAATGTATAGGTCAGACCACAGAGTTCATGTTCAGAGTCCACTCATCATGGCAAGGATTACACGACATCACAAGAATCAGCACAATGGCCCTCACCGAAGTCGTGTCCTTCTCTCCAGACATGTCCTCCTCCAGGAGCTCTGATGACCATGAGATCAGAATCCCATTCAACTATATAATCCGTGGAAAAAATAATATTATTGTTCCTAACACAACTGTTCCTAATAGTTTATAGAAACTCAGACTTCATAATTCCTGCGCAGTGAAAAAAAACATGGAACACTGTCCTATGGACATGACGTTTTGTCTTCTTGCGAAATGTTCTATAGTTCTCACTATTAAACAGTTATTGTCTATACTCCAATAGAGTCCTTTATTTATGTTCTAGTCATAAGTGAACTGAATATCCATCACTACTGGTGTGTTAAAACTGGTATGACCTAAAACTCATTCGGTATTTATCCTGTGGGATACATATACCATTCAGCTCCACTGAGCAATGTTTATCAGCTTCTTCTAGCATAGACCCATTGATAAAGTTGCTGGCCAATCTTCCTGCGCCAAACTTTATCCGGGATCGGATTTTTCCTTGGTTCCGTGTTCTTCCTTCCAACCAGAGGGAACCTGTAAAATAAATCATACAACTGGTGATAGCCTCCCCGTCACTGATCTCTATTAGATGATCGTGGCCATTGGCCCTTGCTCAGCAAAATACAATGAACCCAACTCTGTCAGGGACAGATGACTCCACACATTGGTTATCATCAGGCCAAGACAAGAAAAAAAATCAACAAACAGAATGCGGAACCCCGCCCACCAGGGACACCCACTGGAATATCCCAATTATCCCTCATTACTCAATTCTCAACTAGTAAAGTTTATCAATACTTCACTAATCTATTTTCAACTAACAGAGCCAAGTATCACTTCCCTACTCTAGCTAGTTTTCCACTAACAGTGCTAATCATCACACTCTAGTTTTAACAAGGCTACAGCCTATATTACTTAGAACTAATTATAATAGGTTCTACCTTATACGGCACTGCAGTTTTTACTCAATCACATCTAAGTTTGCCATGACAGGCACGTGTAAAATAAATATGATATATCCCGCACACGTTAGTGTTCTTAACTCCCTAACCGCAGTGCCAAAGCACGTCTTCCTAGATCGACGTTTCGAGTTACACTGGTTGTCCCCAAATCTGGTTTTTGGCAACCGCCTAAAATTGGTCACGTGACGTTATTTTATATGTGCACACAGGTGTTATTTTGGGCCGATCATCCCTTGTCAGGAATCCATCTCCCCTGGCTTAGTCACTGTCAGAGTTGTCATCACTTGTTTTGACTCCCAAAACAATCCAGCGAGTTCCTGTACGATCCCAACAACGAGCTTCCACAACACGCCGCCAATCCGCGTGATGTCCGGAAACTCTAAATGACAGACGGGACTATTACATGTCCCTAGCTGGCAATTATACGTTGATCCGACCTGTTGATAAACTATCAAAGTGGTGTATTGAGTCATCTCACTCACTTCCCCTACACATCTGCAGCTGTTAACTTTGCCCGACCTGTGATGGTTGACATCTGATTGTAACCAGGATCTGACGGGTTCTATCTGTATTCGAATGTTGATAAACTGTCAAAGCGATGCAGGGATTTATCTCACTCACCACCGAATGTTCCTAATCTGTCGACCAGATGTAAACACGTGCAGCTGCAACCCCGACTGTTTTCTCTGGATTTGTTGAAACAACCTGTGGCCTCGAACATGCCGCTAATCAGAACGCCTTTTATTCTCATCATTGGTTAAATCACGTTGGTCTATTATGTGACAATGGTAGACCCTATTCCATAGGAGTTTATATGGTACTACGGGAAATGGCAAGAGATTACGAGACTATGAAGGGTGTGCAGTTTATCTAAGGTCTGCCGGATATGGACAATTGGACAAGTGATAGACGTCGGGTAGTTGCAGTAGATGATCTAATGACCGAGATAGACGACAGAGTGATTAAGTCATTTACTAAGGGCAGTCATCACGGCAATCTCAGCATAATGTATATAGTACAGATCCTCTTTCGTAAGAATAAAGAAGAAAGAAACATCATTTTGAATTCGCATTACCTAGTGGTATTTAAAAACCATAGAGATGAATTGCAGATTACCAATTTGGCGAAACAAATGTACCCGGGCCGTAATGCCTATGTTTAAGAGAGTTTTAAGGACGCAACAGCTGCTCCATGCGGGTATTTGCTATTAGATCTTTGACAGGAATCACCGGATCAACTAGAATGTTTAGGTCAGTTAGCACAGGTAACTCGAACGAAAGGTTGTCAGTCAGTATAATCGATTGCTGCTCAATACAGGCAGAGAAGTTACGCACATGTCGCGCAGTATTCAGGCGACCACTTGAGACGTGGCGCGTTAAAGCGCAGCCCGAGGGAGACAGGCGCGAGGAGTCAGTCGAGTGCTGGGCGTTCACGGATGACAATCACGGCTCTACGTTGTTATAAAATTACCAACTACTTTGTTGGCGAAGACTCAGAATTTACCAACTATTGTGTTCGCGAGGATTCAGCATTTATCAATTATATTTCGGTTCGATGATTCAACATCTGGAACATAGTGAAGGCGATTTAAAAATGGCTCATAATTAGAGATGGAGTCGAAAGCCACTCTTGTTTGTAGTCACGCCAACCGAGTTTGAAAGGCCATGACGACTGGCCACAACTGACTGACCAAAGGAGTAGCATGTGGGCGTTCTATGAAAACTCTGGCAAGATTGATGACGACTCTAAAGTCCACTTGGAAAGAATCACATCTTCTTGGTCCACATATCTTCTAGCAATTCATAAGGATTTGCTGGTAAAACTTGTGCAGCACCGAAAGCTTCGGTCCCCATGTATAATTAATCCACACAAGTCACGCTTTGTGAATCAGTAAACTACTGGTGTGTTGCTGATCTTTGTCTGTGCAAAACAGCTGCCGATAGCGACTGATCACTGAAACCGATATGCGATTTGGACCATGGGAATGCTTGGCTTGAGAACTGTAGCTCAGGATAAATAGCTGGGTATTTCAGTTTTAAATACTAGACAACATTACCTTTTGGGCTGAGCTCTGATACAGCACTCTGGTAGGAGCACCCCGCGAAAGAACTGGCACCACAACTTTGCCATGTCGATGAGGGCTGTCAAGCGACTGTACCTCGACAGATGAAACCGCTGTGCGGCCTGGAGGCACGTCCAAGATCAATTTTGTTGTCATCAGTTCTATCAACAACTGCATGAGCTCTTCCATGGCCGGAAGCTTGCACCTCACAGAAGAGAGGCATGTAATCATACCACCCATGAGCTGACAGCTGCATGCCAGACTAGCAGACCTGTCACAGAATCGGGGGGGGGGAATATAATAGACATCCGAGCGTGTCTTTGGGCTGTGTACGTATCCAGAATTATATCAACACCAGTGAAGGTAGCTATCCTCGCTCCTGGAGTCACCATCCATATCCATTGCGGCACGACACCACTGCTGTAATCCGATATGTGTGCTATAAACTGCTGTAATGCTACATATCTACCTCCAACAACATACATGGAACACACTCCAGCTGCCAGAGCTCATTCAATGGTGAAATTGTTTATCTATGATGCCACTGCGTTCGCATCTATAAGGAATTCAGACATGTTGCAACAGATGTTTCCTGCGTTATCCCGTGCTACTATGAAGAAAACAAAAGTACACAGCAGATCCTGCTGTAGAGTTGTGGCAGACACAACACACCATCAACACGGCACTTCTGCGTAAAGCATCTGTCGCAGCACCCTCCACTTGAGATTGTCATTGTTCTTGACAGATTAGGCATCTTGCCTTCCGGCTGTGAGCCTGTGTTGATGCATTTCCCCTTTATCCAAACCATTCACTGTTACAATCTTGGTGTGTTGCTGTCGGAAACATAACTGTCATAAGTAATTGGCTGAGCACCAAACAAAACAGTGAAGATATCAGTAATCTGGTTTACTGCATTCGTTGAGCCCTGTTGTCCTGAGACAACGACATGACAATGCTTGGGTATTTTAATTACACAGCAGATCTTGCTGTAGAGTTGTGGCAGACACAACACTGTAGTTCTGCGTAAAGCATCTGTCGCAGCACCTTCCACTTGAGATTATAACAGTTCCTGACAGATTAGGCATCTTACCTTCCGGCCGTGAGCCTGTGTTGATGCATTACTCCTGTCTGAAGAAAAAAATAACAATGTTCGTCCTAACGGACGAAAAGGTTTACAATAGGTTAACAATAGCAAAAACAGTTCCCAGTGCTGATTGTTATAGTGACCACTGATTATATACAGGAACATTGAGGATAAAGCTAAAGACAGTCAAGTATAAAACAGGAAAAACTAAATACGACTTTTGTATATTGAGTAACGACAAGGAAATACAAAACAAATTCAACATAGAAGTACAGAACAGATTTGATATATTGTCTGACCTAAAGATCCTATTCAAGGATGTGAATGATCAATGAGAAATGTTGAAGAATTCAATCAGTCTGGCTGCAGAAACAACTATTCCTAAATTAAAGAAGGTGGGTTGTAAGAAATGGATGTCTGAAGAAATGTTACAACTAATGGAAACAATAAGACTCAACAAAAATAATTCTACCAAATATAAAGAAATTCACAGACAAGTCAGAATATTATGTAAGGAGGGAAAAGAAGCATGGCTTGAGAAAAATTGCTTAGAAATTGATAAACAACACAACAGTCAACATACCAAATTAGTGCACAAAAGAATTCAGGAACTTATTAGTAAAAGAACAAGTACATCAGCAGGCTGTCTAAAAACCTAAAGATGGCAAAATCATAATAGAAAAAGATTAGATTCTACATGTATGGTCAGATTATGTTAAAATCTTTACGAAGATAACAGAGATGAACAGTATGATATTCGATTTAATAATGAAGGACCGCCAATTTTGAAGATAAGAGATTCGAAATGTTCTTAAACATATGAAAGCTGGCAAGGCCCCCGGTTCAAATAACATCACAACAGAAATGATCAAAGCTTTAGAAGAATATGGAATAGATCAAGTCACCAGACCGCTGAACTCATTATATGATAACAAACATAGATTTTATTAGAAAGCAGCAAGTCAAATGGTTTGGCCATGCAAGTAGGTTACCAGTCAACAGCATGCCACAACAAGCAATGATGTACAGACCAGATGGAAACAGAGGAAGAGGCCGACCACGTAAACGTTGGACGGAGGGAATAACAGAATCCATGGGAATGTCGATATACGAAGCCCATAATCGGGCACTCTCACGAAGTTTATACTTCACCTCGACACCGCAAGGTACAAGAGGAACATGATGAGATGAGAGATGATGAGAAACATATACCTTCTGAATTACGTAACTCTTGAATTTATTGCAATTCCAAAGAAATAAGGACTGTTGGAATGTGATCAACATAGAACAATCAGTATAATGAATCACACCACAACGATTTTGCTACGACTTACCATGCAAAGAGTGAGGAAGAAAATACAACCTGAAATAAGGGAAGACCAATGTGGGTTTGTAGAAGGAAAGGGTACAGTAAATGATGTGTATATGCTGCGAACAGTTATTGAACGTGCTATAAAAGTAAACAAAGATATACATCTTTGCTTTATTGACCACACACAGGCTTTCGACGGAGTAAGACATGTCAGCATAGTAGATATGACTGCAGATCTACAAATTGATGGGAAAGACATTAGACTTATAAAAAACATATATTGGAAACAACAAGCTGCCACAATGATTGATAATGAAGTGGGGCAATATCAACCTATTAAGAGAGGTATTAGGACGGGATGTGTAATGTCTCCAGATCTTATTTCCCTATGCTGTGAAAATATTTTCAGAAATGTAGTAGATATAAATGGAATCAGCATTGGAGGACGAAGCATCAATAATATTAGATTTGCAGATGATACAGTATTGATTGCAGACAGTGAGCAGCATCTGCACTGCAACAATTAGTAGATGCGCTGGTTGCACACAGAATAGAATTAAATTGTAAAAAGACACAGATTATGGTTGTCACTAGGAAGAAAGAAATACTACAATGTATTATACAAGTAAATGGAAATATTCTTCAACAAGTGAATCAGTACAATTATCTCGGAACAGTCATAACATCTGATGGGAGATGCCTTGTAGAAATTAGAACAAGAATCGCCATGGCGAAAGTAGCCTTTAACAAGATTAAAAACATACTGACCAATAAAATGTCAATTGAAACTAGAAAATGAGTGTTGAGGTGCTACATAGAGCCTGTTCTTTTTTATGGATGTGAAACTTGGACAATGAGCAGTCAAGCTGAAAAAACATCTGATGGCTGCAGAAATGTGGTTTCTGAGGAAAATGCAAAGAGTGCCATGGACAAACAGAAACGCCAATGACCAAGTATTACAGGAGACAACTGAACATCGTAAACTGATTAGAGAAATTAGACGTAGACAGTCAAACTTTTTTTGGACATGCTATGAGAAGAAATGGATTGGAGAACTTAGTGACAACTGGAAAGATAGAAGGGAACAGACCAAGGGGAAGACCGAGAAGTAATTACCTGGATTGCTTGACCACATGTCATGGTTAAGACAGGAATACTCAGCAGATCCCCTACACCGGTGATCGAGTGAAATGGCGAGTCATGACCGCTAACGCTTTCCGGTATGGCACATGATTGATTGATTGATTGCCTCAAATAGCTACTGAGATATACTCTAGTGACAGCACTATACCGACATGACGGCGTGTAAAGAGACAATATAGCATACACACATTGTTACTTACAACAGCAATTCCTTCGGTGAGATATTTTCGATAGCTCTTGTTGAAAACATAGTGTCTTTAGCCGTATTTGTGTCCCTTTATATACAGAGTCTGGGCTGATGCATCACCTAGAAGGTGGTGAGTCAGGGTATGTGTGAATACATTTTGCAGGCAGTTCAATTCGGTTAGACTTAAACGGTAAACCAGCTAACTCTTCTACCTACAACCAGCCTAGTCAGCGATTGTACCCTTCGTTATCTGTCGCCTACTCCGAGGTGTTTTTAAGTGTTTACGGTCCTCCTCAAAAACATGACTGGACATGTATACCGTGGACAGGTCACGATGAATCACCAATGGTTTTCCCAAAACATGTCTGAACACTTTCATGTACATTCACCACCGACATTGTCACACGCTGAGTTGCCCAGGAGGTCACACTCAGGTCAGCCGACTATAAGTTCACGTTTCAGACTTGAATATGAGACTTAACCTCAGTTTTTCTAAAAGATTATGTCAGAGTATTTATCTAGCCAACCGCCACTCGCATACCCCTTAACAATGATCAGAAGGACTTATCTAGCCCTCCTCCACTTACTCACCTCTAACAAAGAAATTCACTAGCCATACCCACTACAATCAATAATACCGACAATCTTTAATTTTTAAGGTTTTCATTTTTAACATTATGATGATAGTGTTTACACCACTACGACCATGTACAGAACACTAATAACCACTACCCACCCGACAACGAATGACACTATGCCGTACCCACTACAACCAATAATACCGACCATCTTTACTTTGTAAGGTTTTTATTTGTAACGCATATGATGACAGTGAACAAGCCACTACGACCCTCTGCAGATCATATAGCCACCATATTTAATTTTCACTTATAAGTTTTTCATATGACGCTCGTCATGACTCGAGGTTCGAACCGCCTAGCCCTACCCCACACGTCTACATCCCACGGTCAACCCCTGCGTCACCACAACCACATCTGCTCAGCCCCTAGGCCACCCGGAGAAAATGTCCTGTAACCCTAACCCTTACACATCACCAATGGAATGATGATATTGTTTACTACCAGCCCAATACAGATAAAGAAAGTAGACGAGAAAAAAGAAAGAAGAAGGAAGAATACGAGGAGGAAGAGCACTGTACCCTAACACAGCATCAATCGATCTTCTTCTTTGGTGTTCTAGATCAGTTTTGTTGATTACATTCATCCATACCATCCTGCTCTACTTTCATTCGGTGTTTCCAGTACTGTATTTCATTTATATACGATGTATAAACCACTTCAGTTTATGTCACTTTCTGAATGTGGTGCTTGTTGTTACATCTATCATATTTCTGACGTCTTCTATCAAGAAAAAGAGGAAGAAACAAAACAGGAAATGGGCTACTCATCCTGTTACGTAGCTCGTATATATTTTGAGATATATGCAGAATAGGGCAAGCAAAGGCTGCATTTCAGAAAATGAAGAATATATTATGCAATAGGTCACTATCATTGAGAGTAAGACGGGAGTGCTGAGGTGCTATATAGAACCTGTTTTGATGTATGGCTGTGAATCTTGTAATGTAAATGAACAAATTAGGAAGAGATTGGAAGCAACACAGATGTGATTCTTGAGACGAATGTTACGAATTCCTTGGACTGCCGAAAGTAACTAAAAACGAATGCTTGAAAGAGGCTTATGAAATTAGAATATTATATACAACAACAAGAAAGAGGCAAATAGCTATTTCTGACCATGTGATGAGAAGAGAGGCATTGGAAAAAATCGTGACAACTGGAAAGGTCGAGGGAAGAGAGGCAGAGGCGGACAAAGAGAAATGATGATGGATGGATTGCGACAATGGCATAGAGGAACATCAACGGCGGAGTTGATCCAGAAAACGAAAGACCAAGATTCTGTGGAGAGTCATGAACGTTTACACCAGCCGGCATGGCACTTGATGATGACGGTGATGCAGTACCTCCACCATAAGAACATCTTAAATAATGTTGATGCTGTTGCATTCTTACATACTTCATTATGTACACATCTTGTTCTTGACTCATTCATCCTCTATTACCGCTTACTCCGTGAACAACTATTTCACCCACACAAGTACAGTTTCTTACAATGACAACACGACAGTGGTCACACGTTACTTATGTTTTATTACGTTCGATCATCTAGTTCATACATTTCTGATGAGAGTCACATAGTTTAATTTCACGTCTAAAACACATATCACAATATTCCAACTAATCTGTTTAACATAAACGTTACTTAAACTTGCATTAAACTGAACTAAACTGAACTACTTAACTGATTCAGTGCAAAAAAAAAAAAAAAAAAAAAAAAGGTTTGGAAACATACATGGTACACAATCAAATGAACATGTTTTATAATATAAATTTTCATTCACTGAGCATTGAAAATGCGGAAGATATCACGAAGTAAAAATAAATAACACGGTAACCCTAGAAAGTTTGGAGAGAACAATAATGGAGGGGTATTTGCCTGGGAAGAGAGGAAGAGGAAGGCCAAAGAGAAGATGGGTGCAGGATGTGGCGGATGATCTCCAGATGGGTGTATCAGACACGGGACATCTTGCTCTAGATCGAGAGGTTTTCCGGAAGGTTGTTATGGGAGCGAGGTTCTGCAAAGGACATGCTACTGAATGAATGAATGAACCCTAGTATGGCTATATATCGTCCCTCTGTTCAAATGGAAAGCCATATATTATCCATCGGCACTGAATCAGTTAAGTATAATACACAGATTAGCCCTCGGCCTTTACGAGGCTTCCTTTTAATTACGAAATCCCGGACACAAATCCTCGTCCACTATGAGGAACCCTTGTTGTAACAAAGTCCCTGACACAAATCCTTGTCCACTATGAGGCTGCCTTGTCATAACAAAGTCCCGGACACAAATCTTCGGCCACTATGAGGTCGCATTGTCATACCAAAGTCCCGGACGAAACATCCTTTCATCTGTCCTACCCATAAATGGCGACAACACAAGTCCTCGTTTCGGTTTGTCACCCCCCCCCCCCCCCTGACTCGTGGCTTACTTGTTTTCCGGGTACCATGATCTGTTCACTATCTCACAGCTGATGTCCAACACTTCAGACACCCTGCAACAACTTGTACACACTAACTCCACTAAAATAATCAATGCTGTTTACAGGCTGCAAATCGTCTGTCCTTAATGGGCACATCCTGTATCTATTTTACCTTTCTCTAGTCTTCAGGAGTCATGTCATCATTTATTTGCTTCCTGTCCATTCTGAAACACCAAGTTGAGGTGAGTTGAGCCGCGAACCGATATTACAGCACTCGAGACATACGCGCTCCGTCCACATCTGGAACAGTCAACGAAGAGTTTCAATACTAATGGTTTGATTATGTGTCCGTGTAACCTTCCCGGAGTCATGAGTATGGGCCAAATACTCTGGACACTCCCACAGTACCATTCTCTCCAGGCAATGATGATCTGTCTGTTCATCCGCATTATACACTTGATCCCAATAGATCCGACCTCGTCTGCCTTACCATGCACCAATACCCCACCGAGCGGCGCAGACCCAGCCAATCTGTCTGTCGGCTCGTTTCCCACCACACAAGTATGTCCTGTGAGCAATCCAACAGATGCTCCAAATGTTTGATCGTGGAACTGAAGCAAAGCGGTCTTTCTTTAATATTCTATATCATATGGGACGAATTATCTCTAGTGGGGCGTTAGTAGGAATACAAATCATCTTTATCCCACTTATCTCAGTCAGCTCATATTTCTTTCATTTATCTCCGTCAACCCTTATCTACGGCAACAGGTATTCTTTCCTTTTTTTCTGTCAACTTAAATATCTTTTATTTATCTCTGTCCACTGGCTTGTCTTTCACTTATCTCTGTTATCCGACATTTCTTTCCCTTATCTCCGTCAACTGACATTCCTTTCACTTATTTCCGTCTACTGGTAGTTCTTTCATTTATCTCCTTCAACTGGCTTGTCTTACACTTATCTCTGTCAACAGGCTTGTCTTTCACTTATCTATGTCAACCGGCTTGTCTTTTATTTATCTCGGTCAACTCTAATTTCTTACACGTACCTCCGTCAAGTGGTATTCTTTCACTTATCTCTGTCAACTGACATTTCTTTCACTAATGTCCGCCAGCTGGTATTTCTTTAACTTATCTCCGTCAACGAGTATTTCTTTCACTTGTCTCGGTCAACTGGTGTTTCTTTCACTTATCTCCGTGAGCTGGTATTTCCTTCACTTATCTCGGTCAATTGGTATTTTTTTTTTCACTTATGTCCGTCAACTGGTGTTTCTTTCACTTATGTCCGTAAACTGGTTTTTCTTTCCCTCATGTCCGTCAACTGGTATTTCTTTCACTTATCTTCGTCAACTGGTATTTCTTTTACTTATCTCCGTCAGCTAGTGTTTCTGTCACTTATGTGCGTCAACTGTGTGTCTTTCACTTATGTCCGTCAAGCTGGTGTTTCTTTAACTTATGTCTGCCAACTGGTATTTCTTTCAAGTATCTCCGTTAACTGGTGTTTCATTCGCTTATATTTGTCAACTGGTATTTTTTTCAGTTATCTCCGTCAACTGGCATGTCTTTCAGTTATTCCCAGAAGCACACCAGACTCTTCTTGAAGATCACATCAGAGCCTCACACAGTGCACAAACTCCTTAGCAACAGCGATGATTCATACGTGCCTATACCATACATGAACGTGAGTACATACATGAACTTATATCTCTAATCCTGCAGTCCAGTATAGTGCATTTGCATCTCCATCTTCTGCAGCTAAATTACCTCAAATTATGTGGAATGCTATATGGCATGGGACAAACTACTCCTGCAATGTCCAAGTTTGCATGAAGGATACCAGCACTAATATGACACCATACAAATTACAGTATTTGATTAGCATTACAAACTAACAACAAAAAAGCAAAACATGTCTAACTATGAAATGCAACAGACACATATACAACGTGGAATCACCATATTTTTAGAATGTAAAAATGCAACACTTGCACATAGGTGAATCGCAACATTCACAGAAAGTTAAAGATAAACATGTATTACACAGGAACTCAATTGAGGAACCCTCTGAGGCCACTAAGACAGCTCATTAAATAAACTCACAATAATATCAAATGAAAGTACAAAATAATGGTAACAGTGCACCATTCATATGAGACAGGATCAAAGCACGACAATGTCCATGGCTGGATACAGAACATTAGTACTAATATAATAACCTGTGTACTATATCTGATATCACTATCACACACTAATGTCAACCAGTGTTGTCTAATGCCAACCACACCAGTGTATTATTATTTGTGAGTGGACAGCAAATGTACAGTTATGTCCTCTATTCCCCATTTTTTCTGTGATACACTGGTTATAAATTTCGCTGTCTTGCGCTTCTTGTCACATAGCAAATACATGTTAACATCTTTGCGAAGGGTGGTATGTAGCATAATTCTACACTTCCCATGGTACAACAAGCACCATGTTTTACTGCACATAAAACTTCAACCATATGATTCCACTCCCAGTCTGATACACCGGTGCAAACATTACTGCATTCTGGTAACAGATGTGATACCATACTTCAATGCCAAATGATAAACGCCTTTACTAATACCAGTTCCAGATACGCCTGACTGTCCTCCCTCAGTAAAGCTGCACTTCATTCACAGTTATCATGATTACAATATATTTGCTGATACGCACTCCGTGTGTTAAAGGTGCATCATTTCCTACGCTCCGTAGCTGTCAGTCCATTGAGTCCCTCCAATACATTCCTTCCTTCACCTCTATGTTACCCACATGTCCTAACTACATAGCTTAACCATTAACACATCATTGTCACATATAACATGTAAGTACTCTTCTCTGTTTTACACATGTTATAACTATTCACTATTACTTAGCAGTGTTCATACTCAACAATTAACCACACAAACATTCAATCCTATGGCCAGCATGGCCCCATGTGGCATTATTTTAACTATAATTTATTACTATAATTTATATGCTCTTTTAACTATAATTTATTACCCCATACATTGTATATCTTGGTGAATATCTCAGATGTCTATTTAGCCAGTAACATTTTATTGTCATAGGATAATCATGTAAAATGCATTCCCAACAAAATAATCTTGTGCCAGCATGGCTGGCATGATATGACATCAGTCCCAACAATATTTAATCACCACCAGTGACATATTCTTCAAATTTAATATCACCATGCCTGATGGCTTATATCTCTATGTATTAACCTGTTAAATCTTATTTTCATAAAGTTTCAGGGAAAAAACCAATATGAGGATAGCTCATTTCAGCAATATTTATCCATATTATTTATTTATACTTCTTTGTTCCTACCATCTCGACTAACAATTTTGTCCACCCATGCCTGTTTCACCATGCAAACACTTTTGAGCCTGTAACATGGGACGCACTTCGCTTTAAAATATGAGTTATATTAATTACTTATTTTCAACTTAATTAGTAACAACTTACGGTTTTATAAAGGAATAGCTGACCATAGATCAACTCAGGGAAATTTTCTCACATCTCAATATTTAAAAACAAAGCAAGAAAAGCACGTTTGTTTTCACCAACCGGCCCGGGCAACAGCAGACAAAGAATTCACATGTTGCTTTGTTACAAGTGGTGCTCCGGCGTTGTCCAGATGTTTACATTAAACAGGCCAAACCAAGACATGTCTACTTGGCTCTGTTACAAAAAGAAGAAGAAGAAGAAGAAGAAGAAGAAGAAGAAGAAGAAGAAGAAGAAGAAGAAGAAGAAGAAGAAGAAGAATATTAGCAAGAAGACCAAAAAGCAAAAAGAATAAGTATAACAATAACGTGAAGAAAAAGAACACATGAACCCCTTACTTATCCTTGTCCGGTAAAAACAATACATTTACGACATCGGCCATAAGATGGCAGAATCCTTACATAAGATTACCTTTACAAGTGGAGAAAACGAATGCTTGAAGCTGTACACATGCAATAATTAAATCATCAAACAACAAGAAAGTGGAATTTCTCAGCCTGACAAGAACAACCACAGGTGACAGAATAGATGTTGCGGTAAGAAAACCGTCGCCAGAACACTAAAATATTAGCAAAAGTAACCTTCAATAAATAATCAAGTATATAAATCTGTGTTCTTCGCTTTACGATTGTCATTATTTAAGTACACGTTAGCCAGATCTGTTTTATAATCATCCTCTTTATCTAAATCCATCATTTTCAAGTCCTGTAAAGCGTCTCTAACATATGTATCTTCTTCACTGTGTCGAATATCCGGAAGTTTCCAGAACTTGCGCACGCATGGCAGAAGCAGTTCCGATTTTCGGGAAGGCTTTGAATAGTTCTTTGTGCAGTAACTGATAAGATTGCCGAAAAATAAAGTCACAAAAATTCCAATCAAACCGTACCACTCGTAGGAAATATTGTAGAAAAAGAAACTGGATACCTGTTTTTCATTGACTGCTTTTAATAAATGTGAAGTGTTATGAGATAACAGAAATGACGCGTTGGTATCTCTGAGAAATGTGGACGTGAAATTGGTATCTGAAATGTTTCCACCACAAGAGTCAGAGATTGGTGGCAAGGGCGTAGGTTTTGCCCCATACAGCTGGTTTCCGAGAGCAATCCACAGATTTAAAATAAGGCCTATAATGACCCCACCGAGAGCTCCGTACTTGTTGGGCCACGGGGAAGCGGCCCCTAGCAGAAGTAGGCCAAACAAAGGCCCACCACATGCCGAATTCGCGGTGATAGATAGTTGCGTCACTGTCCCTTCCAGTGAGTTGGCGGCGTATGCTAGTCCGATGATTAAGGCTCCGTATGCGGTCACGACCAATTTGGTGACAACTGTAGCTGTGCTCTCTGTGAACCTACTCAGAGGCTTCTTGAGAAGGTCCTCCACCGTGTTGGCAGCAAGAGAGTTGATCCCTGAATGTCGGAGACAGAACACAAAGACAATCTGTTATATGTGGGACATATAGTGTTTCACAAGTCTGGTGATCGAGTGAGATGGCAAAACATGACCGCCCACGCTTACCGGCATGGAACATGATGAATGGATGGATAGTGTTTCACAAGTCTGTTAGATGTGGGACACATAGTGTTTCACAAGTCTGTTAGATGTGGGACATATAGTGTTTCACATGTCTGTTAGGTGTGGGACATATCGAGTTTCACAATTCTGTTAGATGTGGGCCATATAGTGTTTCACAAGTCTGTTAGATGTGGGACACATAGTGTTTCACAAGTCTGTTAGATGTGGGACATATAGTGTTTCACAATTCTGTTAGATGTGGGACATATAGTGTTTCACAATTCTGTTAGATGTGGGACATATAGTGTTTCACAAGTCTGTTAGATGTGGGACATATTGTTTCACAAGTCTGTTAGATGTAGGACATATAGTGTTTCACAAGTCTGTTAGATGTGGGACACATAGTGTTTCACAAGTCTGTTAGATGTGGGACATATAGTGTTTCACAAGTCTGTTAGATGTGGGACATATAGTGTTTCACAAGTCTGTTAGATGTGGAACATATAGTGTTTCACAAGTCTGTTAGATGTGGGACACATAGTGTTTCACAAGTCTGTTAGATGTGGGACAATTAGTGTTTCACAAGTCTGTTAGATGTGGGACAATTAGTGGTTCACAAGTCTGTTAGATGTGGGGCATATAGTGTTTCACAAGTCTGTTAGATATGGGACATATAGTGTTTCACAAGTCTGTTAGATGTGGGACATCTAGTGTTTCACAAGTCTGTTAGATGTGGGACATGTAGTGTTTCACAAGTCTGTTAGATGTGGGACAGTTAGTGTTTTACAAGTCTGTTAGATGTGGGACATATAGTGTTTCACAAGTCTGTTAGATGTGGGACAATTAGTGGTTCACAATTCTGTTAGATGTGGGGCATATAGTGTTTCACAAGTCTGTTAGATATGGGTCATATAGTGCTTCACAAGTCTGTTAGATGTGGGACAATTAGTGGTTCACAAGTCTGTTAGATGTGGAACATATAGTGCTTCACAAGTCTGTTAGATGTGGGACATATAGTGTTTCACATGTCTGTTAGATGTGGGACAATTAGTGTTTCACAAGTCTGTTAGATGTGGAACATATAGTGTTTCACAAGTCTGTTAGATGTGGGACATCTAGTGTTTCACAAGTCTGTTAGATGTGGGACATCTAGTGTTTCACAAGTCTGTTAGATGTGGGACATCTAGTGTTTCACATGTCTGTTAGGTATGGGACATCTAGTGTTTCACAAGTCTGTTAGATGTGGGACATCTAGTGTTTCACAAGTCTGTTAAATGTGGGACATATAGTGTTTCACAAGTCTGTTAGATGTGGGACATCTAGTGTTTCACAAGTCTGTTAGATGTGGGACATATAGTGTTTCATGGGTCTGTTAGATGTGGGACACATAGTGTTTCACAAGTCTGTTAGATGTGGGACATATAGTGTTTCGCAAGTCTGTTAGATGTGGGACATATAGTGTTTCACAAGTCTGTTAGATGTGGGACATGTAGTGTTTCACAAGTCTGTTAGACGTGGGACATATAGTGTTTCACAAGTCTGTTATATGTTGGACAAGATATTGTTTAACAAGCCTGTTAGATGTTGGACAAGATCTTGTTTCACATGTCTGTTAGATGTTTGACAAGATAATGTTTCACAAGTCTGTTAGATGTTGGAAAAGATATTGTTTCATATGTCTGTTAGATTTTGGACAAGATATTGTTTCACAAGTCTATTAGATGTTGGACAAGATATTGTTTCACAATTGGTTTAGGCAATAACCAGTAATTTATGTTGTAGCTATTGTTATTCTTCTTTTTAATCATTCTTCCTTACTCTTCCCTCATTCTTCATTCACATTCTTTTTATCACATTGTTCTTCCTTCTTATTTCTCATTCCTCCTTCACATTGTTCTTCCTTCTTCTTCCGTTTCTCCGCACCTTTTTCTTTCTTTCTTTCTTTCTTTCTTTCTTTCTTTCTTTCTTTCTTTCTTTCTTTCTTTCTTTCTTTCTTTCTTTCTTTCTTTCTTTCTTTCTTTCTTTCTTTCTTTCTTTTCTTTCTTTTTTTTTTCTTCTTTCTTTTTTTGTCTGTTTTTGTTTGTTTCTTTGTTTCTTAGTTTCTTAGTTTCTTTCTTTGTTTCTGTCTGTTTGTCTGTCTGTCTGTCTGTCTGTCTGTCTGTCTGTCTGTCTGTCTGTCTGTCTGTCTTCTTCTTCTTCTTCTTCTTCTTCTTCTTCTTCTTCTTCTTCTTCTTCTTCTTCTTCTTCTTCTTCTTCTTCTTCTTCTTCTTCTTCTTCTTCTCCTCCTCCTCCTCTTCCACCTCCTCCTCCGCCTATTCATCCTCCTCTACCATCTCCTCTTTCTTTCCCTTCCAACTCTCCTCCGCCTCCCTAGCCTTCTCCGCGTCTTCTTCTAGATTCCTTAATGTCGGGGAACGAATAAACCGGCACCTACATTAGAGCAGTGGTTCTCAACCTTTTTTGTCGCATGCACCCTTTCACCATGTGTCAGAATATCATTCCACCCTTTATAGCAAGAATAATTCCCCCCTCCCCCTTTTTCCAAAATTGTCAGCCTCAAAACGTGCATTGTTTAATATTTACGATATTTTATTAACACACAAAATTAATCATATTTCAATAAACAAACAGTTAAAACGTCAAACAATTGTCACGTAATAGGATATTTCCTGAAGCCATTTGAGTCTGCCAATCAGTTGTCTTAATTCCCCCCCCCCCCCACCGGAAACCTTAACCTGGGGTGGCAAGGGGGGGGGGGGGAGATTCCCCACCGGTTGAGAACAACTGCATTAGAGGTTGTGGAAGATATTATTTTGTCATTAAATAAAGTAATAACTGCAGCGCCTTTGCTTTGATTATCCTTCGTCTTCGTCTTAGTCGTCGTCTTCTTCATGCATAATCTTATTGGATATTTGTTGACACCGGGTATTTCCAATAATCACATCAAGTTCTTTCTCTCACTGTACAAATATGCCTCCTCTTTTCATTTTGAACTCTAGCATAATCCATACACCTTACTTCTAGTAGCACTGGACTGCATTTTGCGTGTAGATTACCTTTCGATATTACCGGTGCCGCCGCCATCAGGCGAACCCACTCCGATTTCAGAGGTACTTGTAAATTACGTCACAAAGTCAAGGACGAGAAATCAAAATTTTAGTTTAACTGATCGATGTAAAGGTTCTTATCCATTCGGTCATGCTGACCTCGCACCGGATTTTATCTCTTATGGTTTGGTCTCTTTCTGCAGGACGTCCCGTCGAAAGCGTCGCGTGTAGCACCAACTCCTTAGCTCCAGCGATGATTCCTAAAAGTCCCCGTGAAAATTGCATATGTGATCCGAATGAGGCATTCCAGAAACGAACTCACGCCTTTCGGAGTGCCATGCAGCTGTTTTAACCACTTGGCAAATAAGACTACCTCCACCATTACGCTACCCCTGTGCATTCCCCCATGTAAGGGTGGGGGAGGGGGCCTGAGTGGTCTCTAGTTATGGTGTCCGCCTCGAGTGCTGGAGGTCCCGAGTTCATGCCCCGGTGAGGGCCGGAATTTTTTCACGTGGACTTCTAGTAAAAAAATTTCTCCTGGTCTCTTGGTAGTGAGATCGAACGCCCGCGTGTATTGTTGCGCACGTAAATAATCCCTTGGCAGTTATAAAATCGAAAACAAGAGTAGCCTAAAGGTGCCGCCCGGGCAAACTTTCGAGTTAAAAATATATCCAATGTATTTCAGCATCCTCGCCGGTTCTACGGAGTTCGTGCACTGAGCTGAGATTCTCCGGACTCAGGCTTAAGTTATGAGTAGAACGGCGCACTTATGGTATACACCCGTGTGTCGTTGATCCGTCAACTAAACTAAACTAAACTAAACTAATCTAAACTAAACTAAACTGTGCATTCATCTTACTGGTTTCCAAACTTGAGTATTAACTGATAAAGCTCTGCAGGATTATATATCGCTATATGTGGCATTTGATTTACACAGAAGGACGGTATATCGCCATACTAAGGTCATGGTGTTATTTGTTTTATTTCGTGATATTTTTCAGCAATTTCAATGCTCGATGACCAGAAATTACGTTATAATACGAGAGGGCTTCAAGTAAAGACCTTACGTGTATTGTTTGGAGATGAATATATTCTGAAAATGTAAAGAACAAATGTATCATTTTTCGACGTAGTCACTACTGAGTTCAATGCAGTCCTCCAGCGTTATAAAATGCTTGGATTCCTGTAGAAAAAATTGTCTGTAGCCACTACTTGATATGCCTGACCCGTTCGTGAACAGTCAGTCACAGAAGTTACGCCGCTTTAAAACTTCCTTCTACACTCAATCACTTGCTGGACAAACAGGCATGCATCACCATACTGGACCTTTATTTGCCGATGAATTTTTATAGGTTTCACCCCTTCACTGATAAAACAAAAATAGATAAGAGAACGCTACTCCTCTTTTGTGCCTGTTAAAGGAATGGCGGTCATCTTTAAACTCTTCTTATGACATCACCGTGGTCGTGTGCACCGTGATGTGATGTCATTAACACTTCTGACATCCTTAACAACAATATTTACATTTTACAAAACAATGACATGGTTATTGTAATGGCTTTCACACTTTTAAGGTTTTCATTTGACGCTCACATGTGCAATCACAACAAATCTTAACTAACTACACAGCACATATTACAACACATCTCAAATAACATCATAGCACATATTACAACACTTTCCAAGTAACAACATAGCACATATCACAAAACATCTCAAGTAACAACATAACACATATCACAACACATCTAAAGTAACAACATAGCACATATCATAACACATCTCAATTAACAACATAGTACTTATCACAACACATCTAAGGTAACAACACAGCACATATCACAACGCTTCTCAAGTAACAACATAGTACATATAAACACATATCAAGTGACAACATAACATACATCACAACACATCTCAGGTTACAACATAGGATACATCACAACATATTCCTAGTAACAACAGAGCACCTATCACAACACATTCCAAGTAACAACATAACACATATCACAACACATTCCAAGTAACAACATAACACATATTACAACACATTCCAAGTACAAACATAACACCTATCACAACACATTCCAAGTAACAACATATCACATATCACAACACATTCCAAGTAACAACATAACACATATCACAACACATTCCAAGTAACAATAACACCCAAATAACAACATGCCCACACCAACGGCAGACATTAAAGTAAGACTGAATCGTGTCTCCTCACCTGTCCTCCTCACCAGTACTCCTCACCTGTCCTCCAACACTTACCTGAGGAGATAGTACTTAAAGCACTACTGAACACAGCGGCCAGGTATAGTCCGGCCATCCCCTGTGTGCCTTGAAATGCGTGCATGACGAAATACAGGGACAGCTGGTTTCTGTTCCTGAGAATGCCAGCCTGCGGAAGTAAGTGGAATATGACAGTTGTGTGGTTGCTCCACCCTTATTATCACAGGCTATCCTGTTTTTACACAAAGGCGTTTAAATGCGCCATGATCGATTTAATTGATGCCGGGTTTAATCCCATATTACCGAGTATCCTTCAGCAGAGGGGTCAACCGAACGCTTCGGACAGCGCTATAACCTCGATAGCTCCAGCGACGATCCCGAGGAGTCTACGAGAGAAACCCGTGGAAACTTACTGATGCTCACGGTTTCTTCCTGTAAAGCTCATCCCCCCCCCCCCTCCAAAGCTGCAAAGATTCCATCCCATATTTCCAGCTACTCCGTCTTCGTCGTATCTGTCAGGATGATAATTACGTCCTCGAGAAAGTCCATGAAATGCTTGACTTTTTCCGTAGACGGTCATACCCAGAGAACGTCTTGTCCACATCTTTCTGTCGCATAACCCAGTCTCGTGTGAAATGTCCCTTGTCAAACAAACGCGACCTCCTAACAACGAACCTAAGCATATCCTCACCTTCCATCCACATGCCTATGCCATCAAGCACATTTTCCTGCGGCACTGGTCTATCCTGGAATTCGATTCAACCACTCGTGAGATATTCTCTAATGGCCCTAGGGGTATTTTCCGCCGAAACCAGAGCCTCGGAAACGACCTTGTGCATAGTCGCCTCCCCACGGTTACTTCATCTGTGGGCACATTCAAATGCTACCGTAAGAACTGTCTGACATGCCCATACGTTGTTCAGACACAGGTGATTGCATTCCCCCTAGGCATCTTCTCCTTGAAAGATTCTTTTACTTTCACATCCCGCAATCTTATATATGTTATCATCTGCAATTGATGTGACATAAAATTCATTGGTCAAATTGGCAGACGCCTTGCCGACCGTTTTAGAGAACACCTCAGAGACATTATTCAGGGCGCTGACAAACCTGTCCCCAACCATTTTAATTACTCCAAGCATAATGGAGTCGACGGTGTATATATCACAGCATTGAAACCTTGTTTCCCCAACAGCTCCTTAGGCTCAAAATTGAATGCCAGTTAATCAACTCTCTGGGATGCATCCATCCAACAGGTATCAATACTGTTGTGGACGCCTCTGTATACCTGTGCCATCTTCCCTCTATACATTCATATCCAACTGTTCACACGCCTCCGTTTATACATATCCAACTGTTTACACTGTCTAAACTATGCTGTCCTCCCCTTATATATCCATACCTAACTGTCTCCACACCCCTATATATTCATATCAGACTGTTCGCATATTTTTGGCGACATAAACCCTATCTGGCAACCTACTATACTTAAACTCTGTAGCCAAAGAGTGCCTTCGCAACCGGCAAAGCCGCCATTTCTGCTCCATCATGGGAACCGGGTAGTTGTGTTTTTTGTTTTTTGTATTTTGTTTTTCGTTGTTTTATCTATCTGTGTTGTCCTGTCCTTGACAAAGATTCCGAGAATTGAAACGTCGACCGTCCTGTGTGTCGTATTGTACGTATTTCTGTGTTTTTATCTTATTATTTCATTTTATATATTTATTGATTGCTTCTGATTTTGGATTTTCACCGGTATACGATGGATCTCCCTGTAAGGTATGTGCAACGTGTTTGTGTTTAGAATGTTTCTTCTCGCAGGAGCTAAACATACCTATTTGTTTCCAATTCATATTGTTATATCCTGCTGGATGCGCTGCTTTTTCTTTTATATTATATTTTCTTACTCATTTCCTTACTATCATCACTATCTAAGCCACAAGAAAAACACATCCATAAAGTAACATTACAGTATTTAGTTCGCAACAAGCTTATTGTTGACAGCCAATCAGGATTTCGACCAAATATTCTTGCCATACGGCCCTAACAAACATGATAGAAAATTGGTACCAGAATATAAACAACATCAATCTATGTGGAACTGTGTTTATTGATTTCAGGAAAGCATTTGATATGAGAGACCATGTTATTTTAATTAAAAAACATGAGATAATGAAAATTGGTCCTAATGTAGTCATTCTAATAACATCTTTTCTATCAAACAGAAAGCAAGTAGTATCACATAATAAATCTCTGTCTCAAACCACTACCTTCAATATTGGAATACCGCAAAGCTCTATTCTTGGCCCTCTATTATTTGCTATATATATTAACGATCTACCTTTGCATCTTTCGTCGTCTTGCGATCTATTTGCAGACGACTGTAAAGTGTATACAAACGTTGAAAACTGTATTTTGCTTAAGTCGTCTTTGCAACAAGAATTAAATAATGTAGTTAGGTGGAGCTATGCAAACCGTATGCAAATTAACATCACTAAAACGAAATCGATGTTATTAACAACCAGACAAAGACTTCAGACTCTAAACTCACACACATCACTTCAACTTCACATCGATAACATGCCAGTAGAAAGTGTAATTGAGCACAAAACATTAGGCCTAATCATTGATAGAAACCTAACCTTTAATTCCCACGTTCAAGCGCTCATTACACAAACAGCGAAAAAAGTCTACCAACACGCCAAAATTAAAAATGTCCTTGATGAGGACACAAGGAAACTATTCTATACTTCTCATATACAGACACATTTTGACTACTGCTCTACGATCTGGGACTGGTTGTTCTAATTCAAGAAACCAAGCAACTTTACTCACTCCAGAAACGGGCCATGAGTCTAATTTATAGCAAACATTTATCTGACAATCCTAGCCTGCATAAACGCCTTCAGTTACTACCACTCCGCAAACGCTTGCTTTTCAATAAGGCTAAACTAATTCACAAAATCCTACATCGGAATGCCCCAAATTACCTTTGGCCATTGTTTAAAAAAAATGCTAGACACAGTAAACGTTTAAATATATTACACATTCCGAAGCCTAGAATTGACTTATACAAAACAAGCTTAACGTACTCTGCAGCTCAGCTGTGGAACAATCTTCCACAAGAAATCAAAGACATCACCAATCCATATTCATATAATCGCACATTATTCGAACACTATCTCAGTACGGATTACCTTCCCCCTTAATAATAGAAATAATAATAATAACAAAACCCTAGCAATAATTCTAACTTCCAGACTCAACAATAATTCTAACTCCCAGACTCAACAATAATTCTAACTCCCAGACTCAACAATAATTCTAACTTCCAGACTCAACAATAATTCTAACTCCCAGACTCAACAATAATTCTAACTCCCAGACTCAACAATAATTCTAACTCCCAGACTCAACAATAATTCTAACTTCCAGACTCAACAATAATTCTAACTCCCAGACTCAACAACCATTCTAACTCCCAGACTCAACAATAATTCTAACTCAACAATAATTCTAACTCCCAGACTCAACAATAATTCTAACTCTCAGACTCAACAATAATTCTAATTTCCAGACTCAACAATAATTCTAACTACAAGACTCAACAATAATTCTACCTCCCAGACTCAACAATAATTCTGACTCCCAGACTCAACAATTATTCTAACTCCCAGACTCAACAATAATTCTAACTCCCAGACTGAACAATGATTCTAACTCCCAGACTCAACAATAATTCTAAATTTTCATAATATATTCTGGTAGCCCTGGGATCCCACACCAATGTGAAAATCCTTCTCTATGGAGATTCTAACACATGGCTACTAACACAGCATTTTGTAATAACAATTTGTATGATTAATGTATTTGTTAATGACAATTAATATTTGTACCTATTATTAATAGATTATAAATAAAGTGAAACTAATTTACCTGTTATGTTGCATGAACTTCACAGACCGGCATTATTTTCAAACATTGCATAGTCATTAAAAATGCACCATATATTACATAGTTTGACAATATTTCATAGAAAACAGAAGAACCAATACAATACGTGCTTTTTTGGACACGAATCGGTGCATGGTTGGTGCGCACGACTTGGGTAGGAGAGAGAACGGAAAGAGTGGTTTCTAGGGAGATACTTATATTAGAATTAGAGCTAGAGGGATGGCGGTAGACAGGGTAGAGCGTTAGAGCTAAGTTAATGAATGAATCACCCCCAAAAAAACGAGAAGTAGATTGTGAGCTTTACTAAAACACGACTACAAGAGACAAATTGGACGTTGCGGCCAAAGCCTTCGTCAGCACAGGACAAACAAATACAAACCAACACAAACCTACATGAAACACACTATGACAATATTAAACTATTAAACTAATTAAATGTACTCATCTGATTCTGTGTCCTTGCTTGGAAAGACTGACACGCGTAGGGCTCCAATGGATTAATAGGGCTAAGTTAGAGTTTTAAACGGAGTTAGCCGCTTGAGGGATAGCCGTTTGTTTGTGATTAGATAGTATAATGTCTTTAGGTTAGGCAGCAATACTCCATGTAAGTGTAACGTCGATTATGTGTAGCTTTAACAAAATGCTGAAAGTAATCTATTTGAATGACCGTGGCCCGAATGTGCAGTGGCTGTTGTTGAGAGAGAGAGTGTTGAATCAAGGCAGGTTTGGGAGGCTTGCATGTTCCTGTACTAATTTTCGAGATACCAAATGGGAAGGCCAGGCCCTAGGGACTTTGATTCTTGTCGCTGTAACCATCGTGTACTTAAATAAAGGTTAATTGTATACGGTCACAGTGTGGGTACCATTGTCGGTGAGACATTCTCTTTGTCTCTCTCTGCTGGTGCCTACGTCAACCGTTAACGTTTTTTTTTTTTTTGGTGGGGGGGGGGGGGGCGTATTTGCTCATTTGTCAATCAGTAGGCTCATTACAGCTACATAGTTGGCAAGCGCACACTCTAACTACTCTGCCACTGCGATACCTAGAGGAAGTAAATCACTTAACAAGTCATGACCTACCTCCTAGAACGAGGAGCTGCCATAGTATTGCCAGATCATGTAAGTGTGAAACCGCGACGCTTCTCTTAGAATTAAAGATCTTGCGCAAATTAATATTGTCACTGATCATCATTATGTGTAGTGCCAACTGGCGAAGTCGTGTATGTCTGAGAGGTGAGAAAGAACTAAATAAGGAAGGAATGCAATGGAACAAAGCAAGAGAAAGAAATTAAGAAATAGGTAAATGAAGACAAAGGATGAAGAGGAAAGAAGAATGTTAAAGAAAACGATAGAAGAAGGAAGAACGACGAAATAAAAAGTGAAAGAGAAAAAAAAGAAGGGAAGAAAGACAGACAGACAGAAAGAATGAAAGAAAGAAAGACAGACAGACAGACAGACAGACAGACAGACAGACAGACAGACAGTAAGAAAGAAAGAAAGAAAGAAAGAAAGAAAGAAAGAAAGAAAGAAAGAAAGAAAGAAAGAAAGATAGAAAGAAAGAAAGAAAGAAAGAAAGAAAAAGAAAACGTTTGAAGTATAATGGGGGTAGGACATAGTGACACAAGCAGAAGAAGATGATAATAGGAAGAGGAGGTGGAGGATGGGGAGTTAGGTAGAAGATGAAGATAAAGAATAAAGAAGGAGACGAAAGGAGAAGAAGAAGAAAACCAACACACCGCTCACCTCAAACGGGTCACAGTTGATATAATGGAAGTAAGCGTAGATGACGATTCCGACGCCCAGAAGCAACAAGCCGTAGCAGATCACCAGGAAGCTGTTCATGAGGAAGGCGCTCCTGGCCTCTCTAGCTGATCTCATGGCTGCGATTCTCTGTATACCTGACTGGTTACACGCCATGCCATACCTGGTTGAGAGACCACCAGTGATAGATAATATTCCTCATCATCCTCACGTTGGCGCAGTGACCAAGAGATTACGGGTGTAATTCGCAATCCCACATACCGCGTTCGAAACACAGCTGTGGGCGATTTGGCAGCAGATCGTCTTACGTTGGTTTTAATACAAAAAGAAAGCAAGGCCAAAATGCTGAACGTAAGCTTGCCAAGAAATCACACTCAGCCATAACATACTCCTCAGCATCATAGTCAACACCATCATCATCCTCATCATAAAAATCACCATCATCATCATAAATCATCATCACCATCACCAAAATCATCATCATCATCATCATCATCATCATCATCATCATCATCATCATCATCATCGTCATCATCATCACCATCATCATCCTCACTATCATCATCATCCTGATCGTCATTATCATCCTTTTTTCTCATCCTCATTAACATCTATATCATCATCTGCACTGTTATCACGTAACAACTCCTTTACAGAACGACGCTGTCATCACGACCCATCGAACAGATTCTCCATCTGTTTCCAGTTCCCTTGCCTCACACATATTCATGCTCTAGTTGTTTGCAATCTTCTGTATCCAACATCGTACTTATTCCCCCCTGCCTTTTCTACCAGGATCAGTACTTCTACAACAGCTCTTTCCAGACACGGTAACGTATGAAATGACCATTTCAGTTTCGGAGACATGGCAGACTGACTGACACCTGGCCGTCTTGAATGACTATAGTTGTTTATTGTTCTTAATAAAATTATATTAACTACAACCCTTGGCGGTAGGACCAGGGGTGGAGTTATACCTCTCCATAGCACAAATCCTGGGCTGAAGTGTAGAGACCATATGTTGTCCATGCAACGATTCCTCTCTGGGTCTGCCTAGTTTACTCCAATGGAAATGTCACACGAAAACATTTGGACCAAGACAAGCTGCAGAAGCTGCCGGATCAGCAAATCAATGCTCTACCTGTCCGCCTGTCGGAGCTTCCCTCTCAGACCAGTTGCCAACCAAGGCCTAAGGCCTTTCTGAGACATGAAGCTGTGTATAATCTGGTATTAGTAGATGTTCAGAGTTTGTAGACATGTTTTGTTTAGGATTCACATAAATACGGGAAAGACGAAGAGACCAGAAAACACACCAATAGATACATGCATGTCCTATACAGGACGCTGCAATTAATCACAATATTTATTTCATGTTCGTGATTGACTAGTCAATCTAAGGCAAGTAAACCATAAAGAATATATTGCACGATTTCTTGCCTGGCAACTCGTCAGGTGCATACTGCAGAGTTATATGAAGTGAATAAACGAATCATACTTTGGCTGTAATACTAAACATTAGAGGCAAGAAATGGTGCAATATGTTGTTTACGACTTCTGTGTTTAAGTCCACCCAAGGAATATCTTATTTTTGAATTGTGCATTTAGTAAGGAGTCTCAATGGAGAAAGGCGTATGCCCCTCCTCGCGCCCCGAAGATTGTGGGTTTGATAACATTACGTGTTACTACATTGGGTTCTAGAGTAGTTTTCTTGGCAACTTCTTGGGGTTGTCGTTGGAGCTACAGAGTTCATGGTTCATGCGACGCTTTCGGCAAGCCGCCCTGCGGAAAGAGACCGACCATACGGGGATAAAACCCGGTGCAATGAAGTCGATCATCGTGTCTCTCCTTTAGTAATACGTCATTGTTTTTTTTATTGTCTCATATATAAACGAAATCAACACAAAGCGATCTGCTTCCAAATCTCCCGCGGTATGTTGGGGAACATATTATGAAACGGCGTCTTTCTAAACCCTTAAATAACAGCAGCTGACAGAAAACATAACAGATCGTATAACAATTGGAAGTCATTTTCGCGGAGTAAAAAGTGTTTAGTTGACCTAATGTGGAAATGCATCAGTTCCTTTAGCAACACGCTGTCGTCTTCGGGAGATGGCTGGTTCTAATGACACGTGTGAACACACATATTTTTATTTGTCTATTGTTTCTCTTGTGTTAAATGATCTCTATTATTTCCTCTATGAGTCCCAACCAGTACCTGACAATGTACTCATACTACAGCTTGAGTCTGGTGTAGTTTCTTAAGGATCAATTCATTTACAAAAGAATATCTCTATCAGAGCTTCATTGATTATTTAAAGAGAATCTCGTCACAGTGCACGAATCCCATAGCACTGACGTGTACTCAATGTGTATGTACCAGAATCACACATTATTGTTTGAGGGTGGGTTTTATAATTGTGAAGTGTTGCCCGAGCAGCAGTCTGCACTTTTCGATTTACAACTGCTGAGATTTGTAAACATTATCAACCTGGACACGACGACGTCTAGATGTTCGCCCCGTCTGGAAGGTTTGATATTACATTTGCTACCTTAAGATTAGGCTGACGGCGAATAACATCGTTTACTTGTGTTGTACAAATCCAGACCGTCCTCAGAATGAGTCGAACTGGTTCTACTTGTGTTAAAAGTGAACGCTGTAGCTATAGGCAACACCGCCGACTGAACAGTGAAAACATTTACAATGTAAATAAATACATGCACAAATGTGTACACAAACTGATAAAAATAATACAAGCATAAATATGTAATAAATCAATCAATAAATACATGCATAAATGTGCAATAAGCCAGTGAATAAATAAATACATAAATATGTACAATAATGAATAAATAAATGCATGAATAAATATTTACCTAAGCCAATAAATAAATACATGCATACATGTGTAAATAAACAAATAAATACATAAAAAGAGCAGTATGAAATTACATAAAAACATATAAATGCGCGCTACTTCTGCCCAGACGTTAAACTGTCCAGTAGCTTCACTCTTCGTTTTAGCCCGCCTCCCCTCCCCTCCAACTTGCCCGCATTGCGTAAAAGTCATATAAAAAGTAATACATAAAAGAAAAATAAGCACAATAAAAATGCATACATAAATATATGCGTACTTAACGAACACATAAATAAACTATTACTTAATGAATAAATAAGAACATAAATAAATAAACAAATACGCTTATTCAACGAAATAATAAATAAATATGTACTTAACGAAATAATAAATAAATGTGTAATTAACGAAATAATAAATAAAGGTGTACTTAACGAAAGAAAAAAGTAATGTGTTCTTAACGAAAAATAAATAGATGCCTGCTTAACGAACTAATAATTTAAGGTGTACTTAACGAAATAATGAATAAACGTGTACTTAACGAAATTATTAAATAAATGTATACTTAACAAAATAATAAACAAATCTGTACTTAATGAAATAATAAATGAATGTGTTCTTACCGACATAATAAATAAATACGTGATTAACGAAGTATTACTTTAAGATGAACAGTATGCTATTAGATTTAATAATGAAGGACCAGCAATTTTAAAGATGGAGGTTCAAAATGTTCTTAAGCATATGAAAGCTGGCAAGGCCCCCGGTGCAGATAACATCACAACAGAAATGATTAAAGCTGTAGAAGAATTTGGTCTAGAGCAAGTCACTAGACTGCTGAACACATTATATGATACTGGAGATATACCTTCTGAATTATGTAATTCTGTATTTATTGCAATCCCAAAGAAATCAGGAACCTTAGAATGTGATCAACATAGAACAATTAGTATAATGAATCACATCACAAAGATTTTGTTACGAATTATCATGCAAAGAGTGAGGAAGAAAATACAACCTGAAATAGGGGAAGAACAATGTGGTTTTGTAGAAGGAAAGGGTACAGTAAATGCTGTGTATATGCTGCGAACAGTTATTGAACGTGCTTTAGAAGTAAACAAGGATATACATCTTTGCTTTATTGACTACACAAAGGCTTTTGATAGAGTTAGACATGTCAACATTGTGGATATGCTTGCAGATCTACAAATTGATGGGAAAGACATTAGACTTATAAAAAACATATATTGGAAACAACAAGCTGCCATAAGGATTGATAATGAAGTAGGACAATACCAACCTATTAAGAGAGGTGTTAGGCAGGGATGTGTAATGTCTCCAGATCTTTTTTCCCTATACAGTGAAAATATTTTCAGAAATGTAGAAGACCTAAATGGAATCAGCATTGGAGGACGAAACATAAATAACATTAGATATGCAGATGATACAGTATTGATTGCAGACAATGCACAGGATCTACAACAATTAGTAGACGCTGTGGTTGTACACAGTGAGCAGCTGGGGTTGGAATTAAATTGTAGGAAGACACAGGTTATGGTCGTCACTAGGAAGAACGAAGTACCACAATGTAATATACAAGTAAATGGGAATATTCTTCAACAAGTGAATCGGTTCAATTATCTCGGAACAGTCATAACATCTGATGGCAGATGCCTTGAAGAGATTAGAACAAGAATCGCCATTGCGAAAGTAGCCTTTAGCAAGATGAAAAACATTCTGACCAATAAAATGATGTCAATTGAAACGAGAAAAAGAGTGTTGAGGGGATACATAGAGCCTGTTCTTTTGTATGGATGTGAAACTTGGACAATGTGCAGTCAAGCAGAAAAACATCTGATGGCTGCAGAAATGTGGTTTCTGAGGAAAATGCAAAGAATACCATGGACAGATAGAAAAACCAATGACCAAGTACTACAAGAGACAAATGAAAATCGTAGATTGATTAGAGAAATTAGACGTAGACAATCAAAATTTTTTGGACATGTTATGAGAAGAAATGGACTGGAGAACTTAGTGACAGCTGGCAAGATCGAAGGGAACAGACCAAGAGGAAGACCGAGAGGAAAATACCTGGATGGCTTGGCCACATGGCATGGACGAGACAGGAACACTGAGCTGATCCACGACTCTGGTGATCGAGTGAAATGGCGAATCATGACCGCACACGCTTTCCGGCATGGCACATGATTGATTGATTGAATTTAAGGTTACTTAACGAAATGATAAATTAATGTGTCCATTCATCCATCATGTGCCATGTCGGTAAGCGTGGGCGGTCATGTTTTGCTATCTCACTCGTTCACCAGAGTCGTGGATCAGATCCGTGTTTCTGTCTCGACCATGCCACGTGGCCAAGCCATCCAGGTATTTACTTCTTGGTCTTCCCCTTGGTTTTTTCCCTTAATTAATATGTACTTAATGAAATTATTAAATAAATGTATACTTACCGAAATTATACACAAAATAATAATTGGAAGGATTCTTAACGAAACAATAAATAAATGGTTACTTTACGAAGTAATAAATAAATGTGTACTTAACGACACAATAATTACTGTTAAAAATTTAAGTTTAGTTAGTTAGTAAGTAAGTAAGTAAGTAAGTTAGTTAGTTAGTTAGTTAGTTAGTTAGTTAGTTAGTTAGTAAGTCGACAGATCATCCACATTGCACATCGAACCATTCAGTCCATAAGTGCTCGGATCCCTTCCTTAGTAAATCCCGCAGCGTATAACAGCTAACGACATAAGATCTGTGTTGGTTTACTAATCTTCTTTGGCTTCCTGCGTAGTGTTCTTGTTTGGCAACACCTATTTTAATTTGCTGTTCTCGCATCCTGACCATGGTTGTAGAGTCACAGTAATCACTTGGTTCTTGCGAACGATTTACTTCTCGTAAAGCATTCAGAATGTCAGCCTGGTCCATGGCGCGTCCACCTTCCACAGTAGCCTCACCTTCGAGCGTATCAGCCGGCTCCTTTCCTTGTACACCCGCATGCCCTGGCACGAAAATTAAAATTAGGTTTTGCCAGCCGAAACTGCTCCAGAGACAGCCACTCTTCGGATCCACCTCTATCGTTTTGAGCATGCTCATGGAGTCGCAAAGGAAATATGCCCTAGTGAATGTGTCACAAGATATGTTATTGCTTTCCTTACTGCCATCACTACCATAGTCAAGCTACTTGTGGTCAAAGCAAAAGCACTAGAATCCTCCTTCACAATTCTCCCTGTGGCCTGAGCCGTAAAGGCCCATGAAATTCTCATTCGTCTAACGACCGACCCATCTGTGTAAATAACAGCAACACCGTCTAATGAATTCTCTAAGGTCATCGCCTGTACTTCCGCCTCCACAGCAACCAGATTTTATTGTCTGCACTTTCTGTCTAGTTGGATGCAAACTGAAAAGGATGTACAGTGAACCTGTTGGCACTTGTACCCGCTCCTCGCCAGGTTCTAAGGCCTCAAGTGAACACACCTGTTGAAGAATGTCTTCGGCGTGACCCATCCACGACCTTTCTTTTTTTAACCTGCTGCCCTTTACCTTCTTAATTTCACTATGAGTGGATGTTGTGTATTTGTATTGACTCTGAGGTAGGCACGTGCTCTGCAAATTTGTATTCTGTCTCCAATTGTGGAAAATCAAGAAGATAGCGCATCGATCTGCATGCTGTATCTCTTGTACATCCAAGAATAATACGCATAGCTTTGTTCGGTATTCGTTCCATACTTTCCATCTGCTTACGGCTGAGAGTCAGGATCGCTATCGTATACGCATAACAGACATGACCAAACCCTCGTATAGACAAAGATGGCGCTGCTCACAGTTTGCTGTCATCATCACCCGCATCGCAGTCAAACTCCGCTTGGAGTTTGTTATCATCTATGTGCTCATTATAAGCAAGGCTTCAATCAAAACATATCCCAAGGTAATTGATTGCCTGCGTTCTTTCCACAGTCTCTGAAAACAGATTTACAGTTGATGTTGGAGTGTGGACAATATGGTTATTCAAAGAGAACTAAAAGTGTTAGTTAGTTGCATATTCTTTACAACAATCTTTAACAAAATCTTAACAAAAATCTTTACAAAACGACGCAGTCAACCCGTTTGTTTTTGGCTGTTTGTGATCTCTTGGCAAGATTACGGTCAGTAATTTGCCATCGCTTTCAGAATGACCAGCACCCATAACATTTTATGAAAAACTCAACGCAAGGCGGTCTGCTGCCAAATCGTCCGCAGCTGTGTTTCGAACGCGGTATGCGAGATTACGAACTCCGCCTGTAACTCCTTCGCAACGGAGTCGGCAAAATTAATGTGTACTTAACGAAATAATAAATAAAAGCGCGCTTAACGAAATAATAAATACATGTGTACTTAACGAAATAATAAATAAATGCGTACTTAAAGAAATAATAAATACATGTGTACTTAACGAAATAATAAATAAAAGCTTACTTCACGAAACAATAAATAAATGCTTTCTTCACGGAAAAAAAAAAGTAAATAAATATATGCAAAGTAGGCAAAGCTACTCCAAACACATACACAACGCACATCAAAGACAGAACGCACCAGAACACACTGCCTCCAATAATTGTGCCCCACCAAGAGTGCCGAGTTCTGGGATCTGGACTGAATGAGTGGAACGATGTTCTTCCTCCCTCCTCAGCCAACAGCCAGGGGGTGCTTCCACCACCGACAGTCAGGCTTCCTGTGTGAAATATACTGTCTCATGACACACGTACATAACACACACACACACAAACAAACACACACGTGCATGCATGAATAGATGCATACATACGCACACATGCATACACACCATACTCGCACATTCGTACGTAGGAATATCAAATGAGGAACGCTTTCAGGCAACTAAGACAGTTCATAAATAAACCCCACATATATTGTTTGGTTCACATAGGAGTAGATGAAGGGACATAGAAACCAGGGGACACACCAGACAACATTAAAAGTGAAATTTCTGTGTATTGTGTGTACATCAATAGAACCGACCAATCATGTTTCATCTTTAAATGTTCGTAATATACTGAACGCCGGACTCCGTGGTAAGCGTTTACGGACGCGGTTTGTAGGCCCGCTTACCCTCGTTCGAAACACAACTGCGACCGATTTGGCAGCAGACCACGTTGCGCTGGGTTTTAACGTGTTGATATGGGAGCCGGTCAACAGCAGTAAAATGCTGGTGTTGACAGCGATGTCCTGTAAAAATTTTTTTGCATATCCCTTACAGGACGTTTCAGTCAACATCAGCATTTTTCAGCTGCTGTTGATATACTAAGCAAGATTACGCTCAGTAGTTTGCCATTGCTTTCTGAGCGACCGGCTCACATTCCCAGTAGTTATCAACGCGCCGAAAACCGCTATCGATTCTCGCGCAGGTTACGTTATTCGCGAGAATATACGGGATTACGAAGAAAGTCATTACCCCTAGGCCAGGGAGTCCGGCAGTCCTGTAAATAGGATATGCAATATATATATATATATATACTGAACACAGCAGTATAGTCCGGTGTGTGTGTCATTTGACCTACGCTACATTCATATACAATTCTCAGACCGATGGTGATGAAATGTTAGATACGAATGTCCGTATTCTATAGTTGTGGGTTAATCTGTATGATAGAAGACACCATGTTAGGCGTGTCTAGTTGGTCATGCGTTGAAGTACACTTGTTCCAGCAGCGAGGCGCTGTCTTCATGTGGAGGTGACCGGTTCGAATCCCGGTCAGTAACTATATCTTGTCTAGTGCATCTTCTGTGGCGAAGTGGTTTCAGGCGCAGATCGTAACTCCACATACCGCGTTCGAAACACCGCTGCGGGCGATTTGGCCACATACCGCTTTACGTTGGTTTTTGGTAAATGGTATGAATGCCGATTGTTCATAAAGCAATAGCAAACTACTGAACGTAAACATGCCAAGAAATCACATAATCATCATTATCAAGTGCCCTGCCAGCTGGCGTAGTCGTTGATAGCTCCCACAGATCCCGGTCTTTGATCTTCTGGATCACCTCTGTGATGGTATTCATCCATGCCACCGTCTCAATCCATCCAGCATCATTTTCTTGTTCTGCCTCTGCCTCGCTTTCCTTCGATCTTTGGAGTTGTCACGATGTTCTCCAATCCCTACTTCTCACCACATCACCGAAGAAAGATGTTTGTCTCTTTCTTATTGTTGTATGTAATGTTCTAGTTTCATTAGCCTGTTTTAGGCAATCGTTGTTAGTTACTCTGGCAGTCCAAGGAATTTGCAACATTCGTCTCAGGAACCACATCTCTGTTCCTTCCAATCTCTTCCTAATTTGTTCATTTACATTCCAAGATTCACTGCCATACAGCTAACCTGGATCAATACAGCATTTCAGCACTCTCTTTCTTACATTCAGTGATAATGACTTATTGCATAAGATTCTCTTCTTTTATGAAAAGAGCCTTTTGCTTGCCATATTCTGGTCTTAATCTCTGTTGTACATCTTCCATCTGATGTTATAAATGTCCTTAGGTATTTAAAATTATCCACTTGGTTAAGAATTTTCCCTTCTATTTCTATGTCACATTTTGGTGTCATCATTGTCTTTGATATCACCATTGTTACTGTTCACTTGATATTCAAGGACAGTCCATTCTTTGCACTCTCTGTTACTACAATGCCCAACAATTGTTGTAGGTCTGTTGCATTATCCGCCACCAATAGTGTGCCATCTGCATAGCGTATATTATTATATTATAACCTCCGATTATTATTCCTGGCGTCTATTTAATCTCTCTCATTATTACTCCGCTCTATAGGGAGAAGAGATACGGTGACAAGACACACCTCTGTCGCATACCTAGCTTTATCTGTTCGTAACTACCCTCTTTATTTCCCATTTTAATTGCTGCTACTTGGTTCCAGAATATATTCTTTATTATTCTTACATCTTTCCCATCAATGTTTATTTCTTCCAACATTTTAATCAGTTCATCATGTTTTACTTTATTATCAAGCAGAAAAAAATGCTGTGGTTGCCTTCGACGTCGTGTGAAGGATTCGCTACTGACTATTAGTGTATCCTCTAGTCTGTGCTTCATTCTTGTACATCAGCGAGCGCAGAATAATACATGTGTGTTTATTTGTAAACATAGAAACTTACCTTCGTAAACACACACACACACACACACACACACACACACACACACACACACACACACACACACACACACACACACACACATCTGTCCACGGAGCTCTCATCATTCTTCTGTGAAACCACATCTCCGTAGCTTCCATATAATTCCGAACTTCTCTCTCTCTCTCTCTCTCTCTCTCTCTCTCTCTCTCTCTCTCTCTCTCTCTCTCTCTCTCTCTCTCTCTCTCTCACACACACACACACACACATATATATATATATGTGTGTGTGTGTGTGAGTGTGTGTGTGTGAAGTTAGGAATTATATGGAAGCTACGGAGATGTGGTTTCACAGAAGAATGATGAGAGCTCCGTGGACAGATAGAAAAAGCAATGAAGATATCTTGAACTCACAAAGACAACTGGTCACACACACACACACACACACACACACACACACACACACACACACACACACACACACACACACACACACACACACATATATATATATATATATATATATATATATATATATATATATATATATATATATACATATATGAACTCACAAAGACAACTGGTCACTCTCTCCAGAAGAAGACAGTCCACGTGACGTATGAAGGGAGAGGGGCGAGTATTTCGTTGCAATGGGAAAGTTAGAGTAGAGGACAAGCAGGGGAAACCAAGAAAGCAGATGCTGGTCAGTGTCACATTATAGCCTGGAGGAACATCGGTTTTAGGAATGATTATCAACAAAAGAGACAAATGCCAGTGAATAGACATAATCTCCAACGCTATAAGAAACTGCTGCTTTCCGAGCACTGGTAATAACATCAATCGTGTGACCTTCGATGATGACACTGAGGATGTTACCATTGATGATGACACTGAGGATGATACCTTTGATGATGACACTGGAGATATTACCTTTGATGAGGACACTGGAGATATTACCTTTGATGATGATACTGGAGATGTTACCTTTGATGATGACCTTGAAGATGTTACCATTGATGATGACACTGAGGATGTTACCATTGATGATGACACCCAAGATGCTTCTTTTATGATGACACTGAGGATGTTACCATTGATAATGACACTGAAGATGTTACCTTTCACGATGTCACTGAAGATGTTGCCATTGATGATGATACTCAAGATGTTACCATTGATGATGACAATAAAGATGTTATCATTGATGATGACACTCAAGATGTTACCATTGGTGATGACACTCAAGATGTTACCTTTGATGATGACACTCAAGATGTTGCCTGTAATGATGACACTGAAGATGCTACATTGATGATGACACGCAAGATGTTACCACTGATGATGACACTGAAGATGTTACCTTTGATGATGAAACTGAAGATATTGCCATTGATGATGACACTGAGGACGCTACCTTTAATGATAACATTGATGATTTTACCTTTGATGATGACACTGAAGATGTTACCATTGATAATGACATTGATGGCGCTACCTTTAAATATGACACTGATGATTTTACCTTTGATGATGACACTGAAGATGCACACGAACATGATGACACTCTGGAACGTGTCCGTCCAGACGACGCTCTTGATGCCTCCAACCGATGTATAGATGGTCCCGATGACGCCAACAATACCCACAGACATCCACATTGGTAGCCCCGCCCCTGCCTGCAAGGATCGATACAAGTATAATATCTCTCCTTTACGTATCTACATATCATCTTCATCTAGTGCCTTGCTAGCTGGCGTTCATGTCTCTCCATAGATCTCAGTCTTTTGTGTTATGGATCAACTTTGCTGATGATATTCCTTCATGTCACCGTCTCAATCCATCCAGTATCATTTCTCTTGGTCTGTTTCTACCTTTCTTCCCGTCGACGTTTCCAGCTGTCACGACGTTCTCCAAGGCCTCTCTTCCATCACATGACCAAAGAAAGCCGTGTGTCTCTTTCATGTTGTTGAATATAATGTTCTATTTTCATTAGCCTCTTTCATGCAATCGTTGTTATTTACATATCAGTTAAGTATATAGTGTAATGGATAGATACTCGTTTGCCGACCTGGTGGTCGTGGTTCGATTCGCATCCAGTCTTGTTACAAATTGTAATAATTAACTTCTTTTTTTTATTTTTGCGTTCGCTCGCCTTGTACTCAAGCGTAGTCCATACACGTGATACTACTTCTAGTCCAATGGACTGATTTTTGCCTGTAAATTACCTTTCCCTGTTTCCAGTGTCTCTCGCCATCAGGCGAACGACTCCGACTTCTAATACTTGTAACTTGGTACTTGTAATTTACGTCACCAAGTATAACAGTAAGGGATTTAGGTTAGTAGTTAGAGAGTTAATGAATGCTGCGCATTCATTAACTAATGGGGAAATAAAGTTAGTGAACGCGTGAGCACGAATGGGTTGAGGTATCCAGGGGTTGCTCACGCGTCAATAGAGTTCGGCCATTAGAACGGGAGCAAAGATGTCTGTATTTACATCAGCAGCAAGAAAATGTATTTGATGATTCAATAAACCTTTTACATATTTCAACGCGGAGTTTGTCAACTATATTGATGTCAGCCATTAACTATACACAGCCAGGCCATGTTCACCCTGTGATACAAGTCAAGAAAGAGAAGTCAACTTGTTAGTCCAGCTGACAGGTGTAGGGGGTTGAATCCGCTATCTCGGCTTCTGCACACCGGATGTTTAAGAACGAGCGCACTTACCCATTCGCCCTCACTGACCTACAAACAAACAAAGACTTGAGCCTGACATGGGAATAAAGAACTGTCTGGGGAGTGTCACACTGACCACGTCACACACCGGCTGCCGATTGGTCTATAGAAACGTGGGTCTAGCACCGAATTCCCGATCAGTTAAGAGATGTCTAAAAGAGTCCTTCACTCACTCACTCACTCACTCACTCACTCACTCACTCACTCACTCACTCACTCACTCACTCACTGACTCACTCACTCACGCACTCACTCACTCACTCATGCACTCACTCACTCACTCACTCACTCATTCACGCACTCACTCACTCCTCACTCACTCACTCACTCACTCACTCATTACTCACTCACTCACTCACTCACTCACTCTCTCACTCACTCACTCACACACTCACTCACTCACTCACTCACTCAATCACTCAATCTCTCACTCACTCACTCACTCACTCACTCACTCACTAACTCACTCAATCACTCAATCTCTCACTCACTCACTCACTCACTCACTCACTCACTCACTCACTCACTTTACTTACTATATAATCTAGTTATGAATCAGCCGGAGCTTTGAAATTACGGTTAGGAAATGCAATGACAATAACATGCGCGCCATCGGACGAGAGTTCGATGGCTGTGCTCGTCATTCGCTATGGGAGAGAAAGACTGGTCACCTATTTCTCGGTGCACTCATGTCATGAAATATGTGTTGGTTTTAACACATTAATACTCATAGCAGGTTCAACCCAGCCAACCACCCAGCCAACCACCTAACCAACCATCCAACCAACCACTCAGCCAATCATCCAGCCAACCACCCAACCAACGAACGAACGAACGAACGAAAGTCTTTATTTTCAAAGGGTTAAGAACTGGGCACGTAGGCCCGTCTGACATTCTGCCCTTCTTCTCTATTTCCTCTCATACATTCTTTCATTCAACATCACTTATGAAGCAAATTTTGACAACAAAAGAACAATAGCATTAAAACGCATG
>JACEFZ010020494.1:145000-215000 GCA_014155875.1 Cepaea nemoralis
TGCACAGTTTCCTAATTTTCCCGTGAATCTCTTCATATTTGTCATGGTTATTTTTGTTATTTATTTTTCTTATTTCCATTAGATTTAAGATGTCTTATGTCATCAATTTCTTACGTAATATCATTCTCATTTTTGAGATATTTGTTTCTTTAGTTCTTCAATGTTTCCCATTGATCACTGACATATTGAAATAGGATTTCTAGATCAGCCAATGCATAAAATCTGTTCTTTACCTCTACCTTCAATTTGTCTTTTATCGCCTCACTCTTCAGTGCAAATAAATCAAATTGTGTGCTTATTGCTGTATATTTGACCTTGCTTTAACTGACATGTATATTGCTTACGACTAATCTATGGTAGCTATAGCAGTCTGCACTTGATATAGTTTTTGCCACTATTAAGGCATTTCGACATCTTCTGATGATGAGGATGTATTCAGTCTGGTTTCTGGTCATATTGTCAGGACTCCTCCATGTCCATAATCTCTTTGGATATTGTGGATACCTGGTGTTTCCAATAATCATATCATGCTCTTTTGCTCACTGAACAAGTCTGCAGCCTCTTTCATTCCGTTCCCCTCGTCCATACATGCCTACTGTGCATCCGTCTTGTTGATTTCCAAGCTTAGCATTAAAGTCACCCATTATGATATTTAATTTTGAATACCTACATTTCACGAAGGCATTCTCCAAATCAGTATAACATTATGTCATATTTGAATGGTTGTTTGGTGTGCAACTTCAGAAGAGTTTTAAATCAAGAGTGGAGTTAAGCAAGGTTGTGTACTAGCTCCCATCCTCTTTGGAAGCTTAATGCCAAAACAAAAGTCCTTGTCTATCAAGCCTGCATCCTTAGTACTCTTCTTTATGGCAGTGAAGCTTGGACAACTTGCTCACAACAAGGGAAACGTTTAAAGAGCTTTCATATGCTTTCGAAAAATACTTGGTATTAAGTGGCAAGACAAAATCGCAAATACTTAAGTATTGGAAAGATCAGGTTGTGTGACGGTATAGTGCATGCTCGGTCTTCGTAGACTTAGATGGATAGGACACGTTAGAAGGATGGATGATGGTGGAATACCAAAGGACATCTTTTTTGGTGAATTACAGATGGATAACAGATCTCAGGGTCGGCCTCTACTACGATACAAGATGTGTGTAAGCGGGACATGATTGATACAGGCTTTGATAATGCACAAGTCGTTGCTGAACGTGTTGTATGGAGGGCAAATCAGAAATGGAATAAAGACAAAGGAGAAAATTATTGGAGATAAGTCACACACCGAGCATGTGTGACGTAAGATGGTGCATGATGGCAGAAATGTCCATGTGTTCACATGCATCCACTGTGGACGAGTATTTACAGCTCAAATTGGTCTTATCAGTCACATTCGCTACTGCCATGGGTTGTAGTTAGGCCTTTTTGAAGCACAAAGTAACAAACTATTGTCTGTCAAGACGGCAAGGAGCCAATGAAATGAAAGTTTGACTTTAACTCACATCTCAGATAAATATTCGAGAACCGAAGGAGGGCTTTCGAAATCAAACCCGGCCATTCTAAACACAAGGTATAAAGCTTTGTCACTTAGCCATGAAGTTAACATTAATACTACATTGTGTATGAAATATCAAGATGTAGAGAATGTTGATCACTCATGACAATCGACAAGGCACTTTATGATAATGATGATGATGATTATATACGTACATATACGAGCGGCGCACAAGTTCTTCCAATGAGCTAATGAACAATACAAATGATCAGACTCGGTGTCTCATGAGCTATATATAGGGTCTTGATGTTTGGAACTGTTCCACAAAGATGGTAGTCTGACACCTGTATAACATGATGGGCGTCCTTTCGGCCGTCTGCGATAGATAACTGAGGCATGGCACATCTTTCACACTATACGTATCTTTTCGTGTGTGTATACACACACATGCACCCCCCCCCCCCCCCCCACACACACACACACACACACAAACACACATACATACACCGATTGCCTGAAAGATGCAAACAAAACTGGAACATTATATACAACAATATGAAAGAGACAACAGCTTTGTTTGGTCATGTGATGAGAAGCGAGGCATGGGGAGAACACCGCGACAACTGGAAAGATCGAGGGGAAAAGCGGCAGCGGCCGACCAAGAGAAATGATGCTGGCTGGAAAAAGACTGTGGTGTGTAGGAATATCATCAGTAGTTGATCCAAAGCACCAAAGACAGAGATCTATGGAGAGACATGAACACCTACGCCAGCTGACCGAACACTTGATGATGACACACACATTATATATATATATATATATATATATATATATATATATATATATATATATATATATATATATATATATATATATATATATATATATATATATATATATATAATGTGTGTGTGTGTGTGTGTGTGTGTGTGTGTGTAAACATAATGCGTGATATAAATGTCAGGGGGTAGACCAGCACGAACACGGACACAGGAACCTTCAGGCTAAACTGGCGTGAGGGTGCGCGAAACAGGAGATACGGCCAGAGATCGAGAGTCTTTTCAGCATGTCGTGACGAGGACGACGTTCTACGATGGACCTGCTGCATGAGACGATATACATGTAAAACAAAGGAGGCTATTCAAACAGAGGTCGACGTAATCTTGCCACAGCAACGCAGGCTAAACAGTATTAATAGATTCAGTAGGAAACAAAACGTAAGTATTGACAAAACAAAAATGGATGGCGGGAAATGAGAAGTAGGAGTGTGTCACAGTTATGACTTAAACATTGTTAATATGGTAGCAGACAAGTTGTTTTATATAACAAATTAATGGGGGTTGTTCAGGGAAAACTACTGCCCTTGGCAGATACGAGAAGTCGCTTATTACGATCAATCATCCCATGACACTTGATCGGTTAGGTTGCAGAAAAACAGCAAACAAAAGACAGTAAAATGTTTGAGAACATTTTTTTCCTGTGGCAATTTAAGAAGTCAAACATTGATCATTGTGCTATCATAACAGAAGAACATCTCTGCTTTTCTAGTTGCATGCTATAGAACAATTCTCAGAACGTCTCGGCTTTCGTAGTTACATGCTTTAGAAGAATTCTCAGAACATCTCAGTTTTTGTAGTGAAATGCTATGGAACAGTTCTCAGAACATCTCAGCTTATGTAGTTACATGCTATAGAACAATTCTCTCAGAACATCGAGGACCAAAGGGAAGAAAAGTAGTGATATTCTACAAGATCTGAACAAGGAAGAAAAGTGTTCTCAGAACATCGAGGACCAAAGCGACAACAAATACTGAAATTCTACAAGATTTGAACAAGGAAGAAAAGTGTTCTCAGAACATCGAGGACCAAAGAGAAGACAAATACTAACATTCTACAAGATCTGAACAAGGAAGAAAAGTGTTCTCAGAACATCGAGGACCAAAGCGACAACAAATACTAACATTCTACAAGATCTGAACAAGGAAGAAAAGTGTTCTCAGAACATCGAGGACCAAAGAGAAGACAAATACTAACATTCTACAAGATCTGAACAAGGAAGAAAAGTGTTCTCAGAACATCGAGGACCAAAGCGACAACAAATACTGAAATTCTACAAGATCTGAACAAGGAAGAAAAGTGTTCTCAGAACATCGAGGACCAAAGCGACAACAAATACTAACATTCTACAAGATCTGAACAAGGAAGAAAAGTGTTCTCAGAACATCGAGGACTAAAGCGACAACAAATACTGAAATTCTACAAGATCTGAACAAGGAAGAAAAGTGTTCTCAGAACATCGAGGACCAAAGACAAGACAAATACTAACATTCTACAAGATCTGAACAAGGAAGAAAAGTGTTCTTAGAACATCGAGGACCAAAGAGAAGACAAATACTAACATTCTACAAGATCTGAACAAGGAAGAAAAGTGTTCTCAGAACATCGAGGACCAAAGCGACAACAAATACTGAAATTCTACAAGATCTGAACAAGGAAGAAAAGTGTTCTTAGAACATCGAGGACCAAAGCGACAACAAATACTAACATTCTACAAGATCTGAACAAGGAAGAAAAGTGTTCTCAGAACATCGAGGACCAAAGCGACGACAAATACTGAAATTCTACAAGATCTGAACAAGGAAGAAAAGTGTTCTCAGAACATCGAGGACCAAAGCGACTACAAATACTGAAATTCTACAAGATTTGAACAAGGAAGAAAAGTGTTCTCAGAATAGTTTAATTTAGTCGACGAATTAACATCATGGTACACGGGTGTAACTCATAAGTGCTCCGTTCTACTCCTCAGAACATCGAGGACCAAAGAGAAGACAAATACTGACATTCTTCCAGATCTGAACATGGAAGAAATGTGTTCTCAGAACATCGAGGACCAAAGAGAAGACAAATACTGACATTCTTCCAGATCTGAACATGGAAGAACAGTGTTCTCAGAACATCGAGGACCAAAGAGAAGACAAATACTGACATTCTACAAGATCTGAATAAAGAAGAAAAGTGTTCTTAGAACATCGAGGACCAAAGAGAAGACAAATACTGACATTCTACAAGATCTGAATAAAGAAGAAAAGTGTTCTCAGAACATCGAGGACCAAAGAGAAGACAAATACTGACATTCTACAAGATCTGAATAAAGAAGAAATGTGTTCTCAGAACATCGAGGACTAAAGAGAAGACAAATACTGACATTCTACAAGATCTGAATAAAGAAGAAAAGTGTTCTCAGAACATCGAGGACCAAAGAGAAGACAAATACTGACATTCTTCCAGATCTGAACATGGAAGAACAGTGTTCTCAGAACATCGATGACCAAAGAGAAGACAAATACTGACATTCTTCCAGATCTGAACATGGAAGAAAACTGTTCTCAGAACATCGAGGACCAAAGAGAAGACAAATACTGACATTCTTCCAGATCTGAACATGGAAGAACAGTGTTCTCAGAATATCGAGGACCAAAGAGAAGACAAATACTGACATTCTACAAGATCTGAATAAAGAAGAAAAGTGTTCTCAGAACATCGAGGATCAAAGAGAAGACAAATACTAACATTCTACAAGATCTGAACAAGGAAGAAAACTGTCTCATAAATAACATCACATCTAGGAAACTGAAATAGTCTGACGATGTTAAACGTCACGATGGTTTGAAGGAATAGAGGCACGGTTCCAGGAGAAGAGGCAGGGTAGAACGATGGGCACGGGACACCACAGGCACCCTGGGATTGCGGGGAGCTTGTGGTAGGAGAGCTGTCAAGGGATTGGGAACTTTCCGATGAGCCGTAAAGATTGCCACTTCTAGCACAGGACTCGCCAAATGATGATGATGATGATGATGTGACCTCGAACGAACAAATAAACTTTATTTTCAAAGGATTAAGAATTGGGCACGCAGACCGGTCTGACATTCTGTCCTTCTTATATCTTTCCTCTCATACGTTATTTCATTCATACATCACGTATGAAGCTTACCTTTAAGAAAAATAACAATATGCATTATAACGCATGCCAAATAATAAATAATACATGACTCACTAAAGCAATTTTGAACATGCCCTTTTTAACTACCTAAGGAAGTTTTAACATTTAACATTCCATACATATGGGAACGTTTATTATACTACTTGTTGTGTGAGATAATTTTTGTTTTTTCAAGGAAAAAAAGGGGGGGGGGGGCTGTAGTCTGTACTGAGATAGTGTTCAAACAGGTTGCTACTGTATGTATAGAGATTGGTGGTATCTTTGATCAGGTGAGGTCATCAGTTGTCTTATTCGCAGCATTTCTGAACTTATCAGATATACTTTCAGAATATTCCTTAAATAAGAATCTTTTCTCACATCCCATCGCAACTGGGTTCTCAAAAAAAGAAAAAAAACAACAACAACAATAACAAAGAAGCAGAAAAGAAAAAAGAAAAAGAAAAAGAGGAAATATGAGATAGTAGTTTAGAAGAGTTGTCAGAAATAGAAGAGATAGAGAAAGAAAGAAGAAGAGGAGAAGGAAAAGTAAGCACAGGACGAAGCAGAAGAAGAAGAAGAAGAAGAAGAAGAAGAGAAGAAGAAGAAGAAGAAGAAGAAGAAGAAGAAGAAGAAGAAGAAGAAGTAGAAGAAGATCCTCCACCCACCCACCCATCCCCTATCCATCCGCGTGTCTCCCACACACACACCCATCACCAAACCAAACACATATCCACAGGCACATACATTCCCCCATCCATCCACCCAACCCACACATCCCACACATACCCCCCCCCCCCCTCCACATACACAATCTCCCCACCCACACACACACATCTCCCAGCCACCACACATCCCCTCACACACATCCCAACCCACCCACAGAGAGAGAGAGAGAGAGAGAGAGATGAGAGAGAGAGAGAGAGAGAGAGAGAGAGAGAGTCTCTTTATAGATGCAATGTCAGTTAATTCAATACTAAAGAGCAGCAACAGTGCGGAACTAGCAGACCTAAGAACAGTACTCGATGGACTACGCCAGGGTCGTAATACAGTGTATCCTTAACGTTGCAACAAACCTGTAAATGGACAGGTTGTTAGACTGGGGAAAGAAGGGGGAGGACTAACTTAACCAGTTATAGACATGGCCTGTGATTAGGCTAAGTGATTTACAAGAAGCATTTATGGAACCAAGTGGGAATCTAAGCAAATACGTCATGAGAAAGATGAACATCCACCACCCACCCATTCACTCCAACTCCCCCACCCAACCACACACACAACCCAGACACACATACATTCCCCCACCCATCCACCACATCCCTACACCTACACATCTCCCCACCCACACACACCTCCCACCCACCACACATCCCATCCACCCACACCCCAAGCACACATACATTCCCCAACCCACACATCCCCCACCCACTCACATCCACCCACCTACACACATCTCCCCACTCACTCACATATCCTCTACCCGTCCCATTACCCACCAACAATCACCCACCCACATATCCACCTCCACCCACACACCTCCAACCACCCAGCCAAACACACATACCACAGCTACACATCCCCCACGCACACACACATCTCCCCGTCAACTCACATATCCAGCACCTACCCATACACAAATTCCGCACCCACCCACATAATCTCCTATCTCCCCCAGCCCACTCACAGATCCCGAGCCCACCCTTACAATCATCCCCCACCATCTCCTAACCTACACACACTCACCCACTCACATATCCTCTACCCACCCACACATCCTCTACCCACCCATCCTCCAACCAAACATCCCTTAACCACCCTTACTCATATACAATCACCCACCCACACATCCTCTACCCAACCACACATCCTCCATCCACCGAACCCACAGCCACACGTCCCTTAACCACACACCCCTAACCATATACACACACACATCCCCACCCACACACAATCTCCCCACCCATCAACACATCCCCCATTCACAAACACACACCTCCCATCCACGCACACACAACCCACACACACACATCCCCCACACATACACTCATCCCCTCACACATCCCTAGACACACTTACTTATCCCTCAACCACTAACACCCACACATCCCTCACCCACTCATCAACACATACATCTCCTATACACCCACCCACACCCACACACATCCCAAAGACACATCCCTCACCACCAAAACACACATCTCCCCACACATCTCCTACCGATCCACATATCCCCCAACTACAATCACCCTCACTACCCACACATATATCCTCCATCCAGCCACACACACACCCCTACCCACCCAGACATATCCCCCACCCACACACACATCCCCAAATCCATCACCCACATCCATTACGCACTCCTCCCCCAACGCACACACCCCCCACACACATTAGCCCACACATCTCTCACCCACACACCCACATACACGCTCCCCACCCATTCACCCAAACATCCCACACCCATACACATCCCTCACCCACACACACATCCCCACACCCACGACCATCCCCACCTGCACACATCTCCCACCCACCACATATCCCCCACACCCACATCTCCCCACCCACACATATATCCCCCATCTCAAGAAGAAGAAGAAGAAGAAGAAGAAGAAGAAGAAGAAGAAGAAGAAGAAGAAGAAGAAGAAGAAGAAGAAGAAGGAGGAGGAGGAGGAAGAAGAGGAGGAGGAGGAGGAGGAGGAGAAGAAGAAAGCATAACTTGCTGTCTGGCCTTTAAGTTTTCAAAATGCAGTGACACTATGCGCCATTGTTTCAATGCTTTTTTCAGTGGCGTAGCCAGGACAAAACATAGGGAGGCAACTGAGATCAAATAATATTTTTCTCCACTTACAACATTCCAGTTAATCCTGTTGTAACTCTTTCCACCTCTCCCTGTTTACCCCTTTCAAAACTGAACTACGCCACTGCCTTTTAGTAAGTTTTATCATTATTGTGACATCTGTGATCAAATGTTACAGTCAGCATACGACACATTTTATCACTATGAAAAGTGAAATGAAGCATTTAAAGCCCGCATGGACAGAAACTATATCAACAACACGCATGGTTCATGAATGGTCGACTACAAAATTGCCCCTGTCATGTTTTAGCTGCCTTTTAACGACGTTCAGAGCTGTCTAAATTATCCAGCATTTTATTTCTAATGCGACCCTTTATGTCAGCCGCTTTATGGGGCGCCTTTTTAATCGACATGACAACATACACTACAATGTAAATGACAGTAATTAATAATTATCTGAGGGATGTATGTTTTCTGTACGGATAATTTACTAAGAATTACAAACAAACAAAAAAAAACTTTAAATGTTGCGTGGGTGTGAATATATTCTGTTTAAAGTACAGAATAAATGTATAATTTTTCGATCTAGTCACCACTGCGTTCAATGCAAGTCATCAATCGCCCATACAGTGCTTGTATTCCTGTAGAAGCAACGACTCTGGAGTCGCTACTCTGTATGCTTGACCCGGTCGTGAACAGTCTGCAACAGAAGTCACTCTGTTTTGAAATTTCCTACTCTACTCACACACTTGCTGCACCGAGAGGCATGCATCACCATTTTGGACCTTCAATCGCCGATAGAAGGTTTCACAACTTCAATCAATCAATCATGTGCCATGCCGGAAAGCGTGGGCGGTCATGACTCGCCATTTCACTCGATCACCAGTGTCGTGGATCAGCTCAGTGTTCCTGTCTCGTCCATGCCATGTGGCCAAGCCATCCAGGTATTTTCCTCTCGGTCTTCCTCTTGGTCTGTTCCCCTCGATCTTGCCAGTTGTCACTAAGTTCTCCAATCCATTTCTTCTCATAACATGTCCAAAAAAGTTTGACTGTCTACGTCTAATTTCTCTAATCAGTTTACGATGTTCATTTGTCTCCTGTAGTACTTGGTCATTGGTTTTTCTGTCTGTCCATGGTATTCTTTGCATTTTCCTCAGAAACCACATTTCTGCAGCCATCAGATGCTTTTCAGCTTGACTGCTCATTGTCCAAGTTTCACATCCATACAAAAGAACAGGCTCTATGTATCCCCTCAACACTCTTTTTCTCGTTTCAATTGACATCTTTTTATTGGTCAGAATGTTTTTCATCTTGCTAAAGGCTACTTTCGCCATGGCGATTCTTGTTCTAATCTCTTCAAGGCATCTCCCATCAGATGTTATAACTGTTCCAAGATAATTGTACCGATTCACTTGTTGAAGAATATTTCCATTTACTTGTATATTACATTGTGGCACTTCTTCCTTCCTACTGACGACCATAACCTGAGTCTTTTTACAATTTAATTCTAACCCCAGTTGCTCACTGTGTACAACAACCGCAACTACTAATTGTTGCAGGTCCTGCGCATTGTCTGCAATTAATACTGTATCATCTGCATATCTAATGTTATTGATGTTTCGTCCTCCAATGCTGATTCCATTTATATCCTCTACATTTCTGAAAATATTTTCACTGTACAGGGAAAAAAGATCTGGAGACATCACACATCCCTGCCTAACACCTCTCTTAATTGGCTGATACTGTCCCACTTCATTATCAATCCTTATTGCAGCTTGTTGTTTCCAATATATGTTTTTTATAAGTCTAATGTCTTTCCCATCAATTTGTAGATCTGCAAGCATATCCACCATGCTGACATGTCTAACGCTATCAAAAGCCTTTGTATAGTCAATAAAGCAAAGATGTATATCCTTGTTTACTTCTATAGCACGTTCAATAACTGTTCGCAACATATACACAGCATTTACTGTACCCTTTCCTTCTACAAACCCGCATTGTTCTTCCCCTATTTCAGGTTGTATCTTCTTCCTCATTCTTTGCATGATAATTCTTAGCAAAATCTTTGTGATGTGACTCATTATACTAATTGTTCTATGTTGATCACATTCCAAGGTTCCTGATTTCTTTGGGATTGCAATAAATATAGAGTTACATAATTCAGGAGGTATATCTCCAGTATCATATAATGTGTTCAGCAGTCTGGTGACTTGATCTAGTCCAAATTCTTCTAAAGCTTTAATCATTTCTGTTGTGATGTTATCTGCACCGGGGGCCTTGCCAGCTTTCATATGCTTAAGAACATTTCGAACCTCCATCTCCAAAATTGGCGGTCCTTCATTATTAAATCTAATATCATACTGTTCGTCTCTGTTATCATCATAAAGGTGTTTCACATAATCTGTCCATACCTGTAGAATCTGGTCTTTTTCTATTATGATTTTGCCATCTTCAGTTTTTAGACACCCTGTTGATGTACTTGTTCTTTTATTAGTAAGTTCCTGAATTCTTTTGTGCACTAATTTGGTATTTTGACTGTTGTGTTGGCTTTCAATTTCTAAGCACTTTTCCTCAAGCCATGCTTCTTTTGCCTCCTTACATAATGTTCTGACTTGTCTGTGAATTTCTTCATATTTGACAGAATTATTTTTGTTGAGTCTTCTTGTTTCCATGAGGTGTAAAATTTCTTCAGTCATCCATTTCTTACGACCCACCTTCTTTAATTTTGGAATAGTTGTTTCTGCAGCCACATTGATTGAATTCTTCAACGTTTCCCATTGATCATCCACATCCTGGAATAGGATCTCTAGATCAGACAAAATTTCAAATCTGTTCTGTACTTCTATGTTGAATTTGTTTTGTATTTCCTTGTCATTACTCAATGTACACAAATCATATTTAGTGTTTCCTGTTATATACTTGACTTTCTTCAACTTTATCCTCAATGTTCCTGTGAGTAATCTGTGGTCACTATTACAATCAGCACTGGGAACTGTTTTTGCTATTGTTAATGCGTTTCTAAATCTTCTGCTAATCAGAATGTAGTCAATCTGGTTTCTAATCCTGCTATCAGGACTCCTCCATGTCCATAATCTTCTAGGGTGTTGTTTGAACCAGGTGTTTCCTACAATCATTTCCTGTTCTTTTGCCCACTCTACGAGTCTGTATCCTCTTTCATTTCTCTCTCCTAAACCATAGTTTCCTACTGTGTATCTATCTCCTTGATTTCCTACTTTTGCATTGAAGTCCCCTATTATGATGTTTATTTCTGAATTTTTACATTTCTTTAAGGCAGACTCTATGTCATTATAAAATTCTTCTACACTATCTTCACTGGATTCTCCTGTTGGGGCATATACTTGAATAATATTTATGCTAAAAGGTCTGCCACTTAATTTAACTAGTAGAACTCTGTCCGACACGGCCCAATATCCTTGAATAGATTTTGATGTTTTCCGGTCCAGAATAATTGCCACTCCCCTATGACGATCTTCACCTCCAGAATAAATAATCTTGAAATCTTCTTCTATCTTGATGCCTGCTCCTGTCCATCTCGTTTCGCACATACCTAAAATATTAATTTTTTCCCTTTCAATTTCTTGTTTTATGTTCTCTAATTTTCCGTCGTTGTTTAACGTCCTAACGTTCCAAGTTGCTAATTTTAACGTCTCTGTCCTTGTCTTGCGATGATCGGTCTTTAAGCGAATCATGATATACTAGGCACTTTTAAAGAGGTAGTTTGCCGTTGCTTTCCTCTATGGCAGTGACCTTACTGGTCGGAGACCGCAGCCATTGACTCAAGAAGAGTTCGTCTGCCTGCCGTCGTGTAACTCGAGGCCATGACCCACAAATATCTGTCGGCTGCCCTCAAAATTACATCCACCACCTGCCTTCCGTGGCTTCTTTTGAAAACTTCCAATAAAAGGAACACAATATAACATCACATAATCCACAGGGAAACACTATTCACAGGGAATCCAAAGGAAATCACACGAAATCCAATGAAAAACACTAAATAGCGTCCCTCCGAAAAGTAACGCTTCATCCTGTCGCCATTGTACCGGAAGCTCACAACTTCACTGATTAAAAAAAACAACGGATAACAGGTTTCTTCTCTTTGGTGCATGCCAAACGTGGGGCGGCCATATTTAAACCGTCATTACGATGTCACCGCTTTCTTCTGCACCTTGAAGTCACGTACTTAACACTCTTGACATCCTTAATAACAATATTAACAGGTTACAAGACAATGCCATGGTTTTTATAATTTCTACCACACATTTAAGGTTTTAATTTGAAGCTCCCCATTAATACTAGTTGTCGCGATGTTCTCCATGACCAAATAAAGCTGTTTGCCTCTTTCTTATTGTTGTATATAAAGTTCTAATTTCTGGAGCGTCTTTCAGGCAATCGTTGTTAGTTACTCTGGCAGAGTAATTAATTCGCAAGATTAATTGCAATCTATTAAATGTAAAATTGCCTAGTGCATCATTCTGCTGTTGGGGTTGATTGCAAAGCTCTGCAAGGAACGTGCAGCATGTATTTACTGCTCCGGTGAGTGTTGTTTGCTTTAAAGCGTTGTCCATACACGAGCTATTACTTCTAGTGCATTGGACTGATTTTTGCGTGTGGACTAGTTTCCCTATAACCAGTGTCCCTCGCCATCAGGACAACTCACTCCTACGTCTTAGGTACTTGTAAATTACGTCCTCAATTCAAGGACGAGATGACGACACTTTTTTCCAACTTTCCAGAATTGGGGTTGAACCCGCTACTTTGGCATTACCACATCGGAAGTTTATGAGTAAAAGCTCTTATTCATTCTGAGTTGCTGACCTCCATTTTGGCGTCGACAAAGTTTAATGAAAATCTCATTGAAAGGAAATCGAAGAGTACGGGAACTGGCCATCAGACCTCATATATTACGGCGGAAATTATGAGAAGACCTATCACTCCAGACGCCAAATTCTATGAGCTGAGATGAGTTGAGTGGAGTTGAGCTGAGTTTGAGAGGCGTGGAGTTGAATTGAGTTGAGTTGAGTCAAGAACCGACATCATTTCACTCGGCGCATTCCCATAAGCGGTCTGTCCTCATCTTCAACAGCCAGCGAAGAGCTCCAAGATCGTGTTGCAGTCTGATTGTATGTCCATCTCACTTTATCTCTGAGTGACGACTGTCGACCAGACCCTCTGATCACCTCTTGCTGCTGCATTCTCTCTAGACCATGATAGATTATCGGTTCTTTTGCATTAATCACATGCTCCCAGAGGGCCTTCACCCCATCTGCATTATTATTCATCAATGATTGATTGAATGATTGATTTAGGAACCGACATCACAGCATTCGGGGCATTCAGGGTATTCCCATAAGCGCCCCATCCCCATCCTCAGCAGTTCCAACACCAATAGTACCAGTAGCAATCTGAGTATATGTCCGTCTCGCCTTGCCTCTGAGCGTCGACTATCAGCCAAATCCCCTCGTTACTCCTTGCTGTCTCATTCTTGCCAGACCATGGTGATCCATTTGCTCCTCCGAGGTGTACACGTGCTCCCACAAGGCCGCAACCACCTCTGCCTTGTCATGCATCAATACTCCACCAAGTTTTACCGATCCAGCCAATCTGTCCGCCTGTTCATTTCCCAGAACACCGGCATGCCCCGGAGAAAAGATCCAGGTGGTGCTTGCTACACGTGACCTCCGAAGCGAAGCAAGCCAATCTGCACGAAGCCTGCCTGTCCTCACCCTCCTCAGCTCGCTTTCTGAGTCAGTTACAATCACAATGTGTGTATGTATCGTGTTACGAAAGAATCCCCAGACACTTCTCCTACCTCTCAACACCGAACCATCCGTGTAGATAATCACATCACCCGGGACAGCATTATCCTGAATTAGTTGCTGGATTTCCACTTCCATGGCCCCTGCTGGCCACTTCCTGCACTCCGGCTCAGTGTGATTATAACTCTGCACAAGTCTAACTGCTCCGCTGGCACTATGACCCACTCCTCTCCTCGCCTGATGTTCTCCAAGGGGCACACCTGTCTGATCGTATCCTCCGCTTGAGCCATCCATGATTTCCCTGTTATCAGTCTCTGACCCTTAACTTCGTCCAGCGCCTCATGCAATGGGTGATCTGTGTCTGCAGCTACTCTGAGGTATGTCTTCGCCTGCATCACCTTGTGCCTACCAGCAACAGTCTGCAGACCAGGGATTTAACGCATACACAATACGGGGTTGTTTCTGGTGCATCCCAGAATGACCCGCATAGCTTCGTTCTGTATGCGCTCTAATTTCTCCAGCTGACTCTTTGAGACAGTGAGCAGTCCTAGTCCATAATCAATTACTGAGAGGATCAAATGATGATATAGTGTGAAGAGCATTCTCTGCTCTGTGTCCATTGCAGCTATAGTTTTAAGTGCATTGAGTCCCTTTTGAGATCTTGTCACAACCGTCTCCACATGGTCCTTGAAGGACAGACTCCTGTCAAATGTGATTCCCAGATACTTCAGTTTGTTCTCTCTGTTGACGCTTCTGCCATCTATCGTGAGGCTTGGGGCATCATCTCTCACAATCCTGTTGTACAGCACCACAAAACATCGGCCTTTTCCGGGTGGATGACAGCACTCATTTCAGTGGACCAGTCAATCACTTTGTTTACTATCACCTGTAGCTTCTGGGCTGTTTGATCCCTATTTCTCCCCTGCCTATATGCAAGAATATCATCTGCAAATGTTAGTATCCTTCCAACCCCTGGTGCTTCTAGGTTTGCAATCTTGCTCGTATACACATTAAAGAGCACCGGTGAGATTGCAGATCCCTGTGGCAGTCCCGGGATTAAAATATGTGGCTCTGAGGTCCATGCACCCAGACGGAGAGCAACCCGACGAGAATCCAGGACGTCTGCTATCCAGTTCACCAACCAGAGATTGACCCCCTTCTCCATAAGTGCGGTCATCAAAATATCATAGCGAACTCTATTGTACGCATCCTCGAGATTAAGCGCTGCCGCCATCGTTTCCTGTATACTCTGGAACCCCTCATAAACGTCAAAGGCAAAAGTGGCTGCATTTGACCAGGTATAATTTCCTGGCCTGTAGCTCCCGAGGCCTCTTGGAAGACGCTTCTCCCTTTCCAAAAAATCCTGCAGCTTAACAGCGACTATCTTCTCTAAAAGCTTCCAAAATGTATTTTGAAGGGTGATTATCTTAAAGCTGCTAAGCTTTGAATGATCCTTGAATGGTTTTGGGAGATGGATGAGATAGCTATTTAACCAATCCTGCGGTACTGATGCTGTCCTAATGCTCTGATTAAAGCAGTCGGCCATCTCCTTCAGGTCTACGTCGCTCAAAGCCTTCATGTGGCCATACCTGACACCATCCGGCCCTGGTGCTTTGTCTTTTGCCTTTTTCAAAATATGTTTAACATTTTCAACCCGTATGATGTCTTCATAAGGTATATTCTCCATTGTGCCAGACAATTCCTCTCTAACTGCATGCCTGGTATCCGCATCATTATGATTGGTCTGCTATAAAAATCTCTGGAGAAACGCCTCCCCTTTCTCTTTGTCTGTTGTCACGCCATCCTCTTTATAAATTGTTCCCACCGTCATAGGCCGATATTTTCTTTGCATTTGTCTGTGCAGTTTCCAGAATTTTTGCAGTGTTTTATCACCTCCAATCTCCTTCATAAAACATTCCCATTTTACGTTCGTGGCCTCTGCAGCATATCGCTTGAAATCCCCCACCTTGTCTTTCTTGTCATTTTCCACTGTGTCCACTTCCTCTCGTGAGCTTCGGGATGTCTGTCACACTTTCCTTGGCTGCTTTACTGCAGCTCTCTTTGCTTTTCAAGCGTTGTCTACTTCTGGGGTCCACCATGGGGGGTGCAAAAAAGGAGTTTTAACAGTCCTGTTGCATGCCACCTGCATGAGGCGTCCAAGAAGGCTTATTATTATTAGTATTATGCATCAAATCACCCTTATTGATGCAGCACCAGCCAGTGTCTACCTGTTCATTTCCAACGACTCCAGAGAGTCCTGGATAAAAGATCCGGCGAATGCTCACAACCCGCGACCTGTGAATCGATGCATGTCATTCTGCACGAAGCATGCCAGTCTTCATCTTTGCCAGCATGCTTTGTGAATCAGTTACAATCACAACATACGTATACAGTTTGTTCTCCAACCAGCGGAAAGCCGCAGTAGCCGCCTCCACCTCCATTCTCAGACTCGTGTCATATGCCAAGCTCTCCTTTAATAAACATCGTCCATTTTCTTTCGCTATGAATCCCCAGGCACGTCTATTTGCTCTGGGACTAACTTGTAAAGTAGCTTCACTTAGATGCGAACCCGCCACCTCCAAATGACAATACGTGTTTAATTGGCCGAAGCAAGTAAAGTACGCTGTTACACACTCTAAGGTGCAAAGGGCATAGGGTCAAATCACAGGTTGTGTTAGGCCAATCAGCACTCGGTGGGCGATGTGGTCAGTGTCACGGCGGCCGTATCTACTTCCCAGGACAATTCCTGACACCCGCTTTAGGCTGGGTCCACCTGGGAGCCTAGGTCCAATTTATGCTGGGTCCACCTGAGAGCCTAGGTCCAATTTATGCTGGGTCCACCTGGGAGCCTAGGTTTATTTTATGCTGGGTCCACCTGGGAGCCTAGGTCCATTTTATGCTGGGTCCACCTGGGAGCCTAGGTCCATTTTATGCTGGGTCCACCTGGAAGCCTAGGTTTATTTTATGCTGGGCCCACCTGGGAGCCTAGGTCAGTGTTGAAACTCTGAACGCACCCCGACTCAGATTGATCACCTGACCAGGGAGCCTAGGCGGAAAACGTTTTCGTTAGTGAATTTAAACACAGAAGCCACGAACAATATATTGTATGATTTATTGCCTGGCATATTTTGCTGCTTGTTGTCAGGAGCATACTGTAGAGTTATATATTATGTGAAGTGAATAAGTGAACAATACCTTAGCTGAATCACTTAAAACTTCTGGTCAATTTACTCACTTCACATGATATATACATTACATACATTGGCACATTGCCCTTTTGACAGACGATAGTTTGTGCTTTAAAAAGGCATAATAACTTTTACCTATGGCGGTAGCGAATGTGACTGATAAGGCCAATTTGCGCTGTAAATGTCCGTTCACAGTGCGTGCATGTGAACACGTGGTCATCCATGATATATAACTCAGCAGTATGCACCTGACGACACGCAGCGAAATATGCCAGGCAATAAATCGTCCAACATATTTTTGTGGCGTCTGAGTTTACATTCTTTCTTTCTAAGGGAGGCTATTACCTTCAGAAAACAGCTGAAGCGAATATGCAAGTTGCATACCTTGAGTTAGTGTGCATTTCTTGGACTTTCTCAGAAAACAATACTGCTTTGCTCTACCAACCACACCCTATCTAAACTGAGAAGTACGTATCGTCAGTACTATAACTGAGTAGTATTCATCATCATCACACTCTGTGTCGGCAAGCGCGAATAACCAAACGTCTTCATTTCTTGCAATCCACATAGTTTATATATTCTTTTCTGTTTAATAATATGCTATTTGTCCAGTTGTGTCAGCAATTCACCTCTTTGTCAATTTTCACATTGCCAGTTGTCACACAGTCTTACAGTTTGACTGTCTACGTGTGATATCCTTAATAATTTCGAGGTTTACACCACGTTGAATAAATCTGATTCCACTAATTAATTTGAGGTTTTCGTGTGAATGTCTACATGTGATTGTCTAGACCCGATACATGTAATTGTTAACATCTAATTGTCTGCAAGTGATTATTTACATCTGGTTGTCAACATGTGATTGTTTACATGTAATTGTCTACAACTGGTTGTCTACCCGTGATTGTCTACCCGTGATTGTCTACATCTGGTTATCGACATGTGATTGTCAACATCTAGTTGTCAATGTGTAATTGTCAACATGTTATTGTCAACATGTTATTGTCAACATGTGATTGTCTACATTTGATTGTCTACATGCGATTGTCAAAATCTTATTGTCTACATGTGATTGACTTCATCTTAATGTCTACATGTGAGTGTCAACATCTTATTGCCTACATGTGATTGTCTACTTGTGATTGTCAACATCTTATAGTCTAAATGTCATTGCCTACATGTGATTGTCTGCATGTGATTGTCTTCACCATATTGTCTACATGTGATTGACTTTATCTTATTGTCTACATTTGAGTGTCAAAATCTTATTGTCTACATGTCATTGACTTCATCGTATCGTCTACATGTGATTGTCTACATGTGATTGTCAACATCTTATTGTCTACATGTGAGTGTCAACGTCTTATTGTATACATGTGAGTGTCAACTTCTTCTTGTCTACATGTGAGTGTCAACTTCTTCTTGTCTACATGTGAGTGTCAACTTCTTCTTATCTACATGTGAGTGTCAACATCTTATTGTCTACATGTGATAGACTTCAGTTTATTGTCACCGTGTGATTCTCCACATGTGAGTATCAACATTTTATTGTCTACATGTGATTGACTTCATCTTATTGTCTACACGTGGGTGTCAACATCTTCTTGTCTACATGTGATTTACTTCATCTTATTGCCAACATGTGAGTGTCAACATCATATTGTCAAGATGTGTTTGCCTATTTCTGATTGTCAACATCTTATTGTCAACATTTAATTGTATACATGTGATTGTCTTCATCTGGTTGTCTACATGTAATTGTCAAAATTTTATTGTCTACACGTGAGTGTTTACATGTGATTGTCTACATCTGTCTGATAATCTACATCTGCTTGTCCACATCTGATTGTCTATATCTGGTTGACAATAAGAGATTGTCTATCATTAATTGACTACATCTGCTTGCCTACATTGCTTGTCTACAAAGAAGATTGTCTACATCTGAGTGTCTCTATGTGAATGTCTACATGCCACAGCCCACATCTAATAGTCTACCTAGGCTCATCAACATCTATTTGTCTGCATATGTTAATCTTCATCTAAATGTTTACTTCTTATTATCTAAGTACTTTCTCCCTGGCTTGTGTATCAGAACATGGTATTCTTTGAATTGTCCTTAAAACCCAGATACCCACTGAAAGGATAGCAGGGGGTTGGGGTGGGAGGGTGAATGCGGCATTCAGTTGAGTGAAACGCAACACCTACACATGAAATAGGTCACATAGAAGGCATCCAGGTGAGCGAACTGTAACACTTACGGCAAATAAATGATGGGGTTGACTGCTACATCCTGTAAAGGATATGCAACTAACTAATGTGCTAAAGAAGTTAAGTTTAATAACTCAAATTCAGAAATATATGTAATACATACGACGCATTTAACAGCATATTCACAAATTCACAAAGGTAAATACAAATGAATGCAAATTCATAAAGTCTAGTTCTAAGTAAGGCCTTTTCATAATGACAAATTGTAAAGAAGATACATTCACAAAGACAATCTCTACGTAAAGCAATTTCTGAAATACGTGTGCTATAGTATGCACATTCTGAAAGACGTATGCTATAGAAGGCAAATTCTGAAACGCGTGTGCTATAGAAGGCACACTCTGAAACACGTGTTTTATAGTAGGCAAATTCTCACAAGCAAAATACACATATGCTAGAGGAGACAAATCCACATATACATGTACTAAATGAGAAAACGTCACAAACCCGTATTTTAGATGATACAAATTCACAAAAAGCATGGCGGCACATAAGGACACGGCAGTATTACTTGTTTCCGACAAGTTATGAGAGGTGAATGTTTCGATAATCGGTAAATTAAAGGTATTACAGATAGCGATCGACAGGGTAAAACTGCTAAATTGGTTGTCAGAGTTGTGCCGAAGACACCCAACAACTCAACTATTAGGAACACAGAAATCATGTACAGTGAAATCTCTAGTAAACGTTGCACAGTTTATGATATACAAGGTGTCTCCATACAAGAGTCATCCACAATGTGTGGACACACATTAAATCGACATCTATAAATGACCCGTGTTTGTCCACTGTTAGCCAATATAGAAAACTCAAGTTTGTGTTGGTTCGATGATTATTGCAATAATATACATTTCAGTTTTCCTCTGTTGGCTTACCACAATGATCTCAGACATCATGAGCTCGGTGCCATATCGATCTACAGCGACAGATCTGTGATCGACTATATGCTAATAGTTAGGTACGTTCTACAGCTGGCTTCGGTGCCTATCCTCGCTGTTAGAGCACCAGTCAAACAAGTGTCTCCCCCTCCATTGCTGACTCTTAGTTCCTACTGTCACCTACATCCCGTAATCTTCTTTGATCTTGTAACCCGTACCATCCTCCTCTTGCGTCTTAAATATCCTTGCGATGGAATGTGGCTTATGCACATCGCTTCTTCTAGAATGTTACAGATTCGAAATGGAACCTGCCTTTTTAATGATAAAATAGACAGGAGGATGTTCGGGACTCACTGTCCACTGTGTTTCCCATGTACTATTTTATTTATTGCTACTGGACAAGGTAGTAAACAGTTTGACCTCATGTACCCTCATACCCAATATTAGGTTTCGATATTATTACTTCGAGCTAGTACTGGCATGTTAGTTTGGGGAATATGGGCATCCTGACCAAGGTATGTTAACCATGCTGACCCGCCTTAAATATAATGCACAGATGAGTAGAATGCGCATGCATTATTGGTCGTCCCAGTTACAGATACAATTTAATTCCAGGTGTATAATGAGCAACCTTAGTTCGTTAAAGAACATGTAACTCGTTTAATAGTAATAAAACAGATGTGTTTGTAAGTAATCAAGATATTTTATAGTGTGAAATAAATTTCAGAATTTGTGTGATTTGGACGAACCCTAGAGATCATCACACTATTATACAGAGCAGTGGTTCTCAACCGGTGGAGAATTTCCCCCCCCCCCCTCCCAGGGGGGAATTTTAGGGTTTCCAGGGGGGGGGGGGGGTGAAGATCAATTCAAGATCGCGTTAATACAAGAACCGATTACTTGATATTGCTTTTCCCTTCATACTTTACAGTCATGCACGTTTCATCCTTCTAAAATTCATTTTATAAAGTAGACCAACAAATCACGTTTAATGTGGATGTCTAGACCTGTTTTAACATATTTACCTTCCATTTTTACGTATACCGTATAGGGGTGGGGGAATTTTTAGGTATGAAATATGAAAGGGGGGAGGGGGGTAATGACGTTCTGAAAATATGATGAAGGGGGGCACGGGCCAAATTTTTTATAGGAAAGTGGGGGAGGGGGGGGGGGGGTGACGTTCTGAAAATTTGGTGAAGGGTGGCACGGGCCAAAAAAGGTTGAGAACCACTGATATAGAGGTATCCGGTCCTCATCATGGTGGTTAGGCATTGAACCGCTACGGCCTCTGAAGTATTTATCCTTGTGGCTGCGATTTGCATTCGCATTTTCCTCATGTTGGACTGGTAGTATATGATTCCGTCGCCCTGCTACCGAGTGAGTGCGTGGCGCTACTGTGTGAGCTTTGAATTTCATATAGAATGCTTTTACATCCGTCCGCTTTTGTTTGTGCAGTGTACTGCATGTTCGGAACAATGGCTACCGGCTGTTGCTGAATTTACTGATTTGCCTTTCCGGTTCACGAGTGCATGTTACAGGAGACTCCTGGGAGTCTACGCTGGAGCTACGGAGCTCGAGCTTTGTGCGGCGCTTTCAGCGGGTCGCCTTGCGGAAAGAGACCAAGCCATGTGAGAAAACCCGTGTCAATGAAGTCTTTCTGGTGACTGCCGATTCCATCGACCATGAACTGTAATTTTCGTGGATGACTTTTGTGTTGGCATTCTGGCGGCAGGAATTATGCACAGGTGTATCCTGTGCGGGCTGCTGGATTGCCAGACTCTTGTCTGTTCCACTTTTCACATTGGACCGTGAGGAGCATTTTGTGTGACATTCACTGGCACAGGAACGGAGCATAATGGGCACGACCCGTTGCCGTATAACTTGGAACCTCGACTGACTGACTGACTGACTGACTGACTGACTGACTGACGGACGGACGGACGGACTGACTGACTGACTGACTGACTGACTGACTAAATAACTAACTAACTAACTAACTAACTGACTGACTAACTAACTAACTGATGAACGAACTAACGAACTAACGAACGAACTAACGAACTAACGAACGAACTAACGACCTAACGATCTAATGAACGAACTAACGAATTAAAGAACGAACTGAAGAACTAACGAACTAACTAACGATCTAACGAACGAACTAACGAAAGAACTAACGAACTAACTAACTAGCTAACTAACACTATTATATATCTGAATATAAAGTAAAGGATTCTTTTACACATCATAGGCGCTGTGAGTGTTTTGGGTCTAGACTCATATTTGTATAGATCAATAGGCATTCTGTGTGTGATGTGCCGAGTATCCCCCAGGCCGCTTTTGCTTCCCTAGACATTTCTCGGTGCTCACTTTAAGCTGTATAGACCTGGGAGAGCTCAGGCCAGTTGTAAAAACTCGGATCTGCACTGAGCCAGATCGAACTCACGGCCACTGGGTCGCCAGGCGTGAGTCTAGCCATTACACTACACCGTCCCCCGCTCCTAATATACATCATTATAAATATGATTACGTTCATCGAAACACGTCTCCTGCAATGACGTATTCTATCTACGCCTACCAGCAAGATGACGTCATTTATATGTAGGTCAAGACGGTTGGTTATAGAAGGAGAAATTTAGGAAACGAAATACTCATCTCTTTCCAAGCAGATGCGGAGAAGAAACACTATAGGGACTTAATTGTAACACGTCGACAGACTGACAGTTGAACGGTCTCTGAACACGTTTTTCTACATATCAGATCGCATAGCGTATAAATTTGTTTGGAATTTGAATTTATATTTACTTAATTGTCTTTATTATTAACTGTTTGATTATGATTCATAATAGATCCTTCGGAAGCAAGAATGGAAACTTTACAATTACTTTATGGATATAAAACTCTCCCCTTTACTGTAATATAATGTTTAAAGCCCAAAAAGGTGCGCATTATATTCGAGATTTAAAGTAGTTGTGAAGCAAACTGGTTCTCTGCGTCGCTCGGCATGGCATGCGATGAAGATGATTTGTATGAAAGCAGATAAACATTAGGAGCATGACTAACACAATTAATTAAAAAGAAACACGGATTAATAGTGCGAATTAATTTATATAAGGAACTCTCACGACCAATACAAAGAACACAAGATGGGAAAATCCTGTAATATCATTTCATGTCTACCGGAAGCGGACATGGCGACAACAGAAATCAAAACATCAGTGATTTTTTACAACCGCCCAGCATCTGTTTTATTCACGTGTCCATTTTGTTACAACTTCGTTTATATGCATCAATAATGCAAAGCTGGAGCCAGTCGATAGTCAATCACAAACTGGCATCTCTAACGAGAAATAAAAGAGAGAAATAAACTCCAGAGGGAGGTGGACTTGCTGTAATTTGTTCATCGTTTGTTGCTTGTTTATTTTAATGGGAATGTCTGATATTCTTACGTGTGGGAAGTAACGGTGTTGTGTGCTTGCTATTGTGTTTTCATATCTAAGAGGAGGCTTCAAATGAAAACCTTAAGTGCCTTTTTGTCTGTGTGTGAATATATTCTGAAAATGTAAAGACCATATATATCATTTTTCGATTTAGTCACTGCTGCATTCATTGCAAGTCCTCCAACGCCAATAAAGAACTTGGATTCCTGTATACATAAATTCTCTTGGCCGCGTGTGTAACCACTCACGACTGTACCTTTTCAACAGACCGAAATGTTTTAAAACTTCCTACTCCACTCACACACTTGCTGGACTGACATGCATGCATCACCACACTGGACCTTCATTCTCCTGTGAGTTACTATAGATTTCACCCCTTCACTTATCAAAACACGGATAACAGAACACTGGTTTTCTTTGGTGCATGTCAAAAGTGGGTCAGCCATCTTTAAACTGTCATTATAACTTCATTGTGTTCGTCTGCTCCGTGATGTAACGTGCTTAACCCCCTTGAATTAAACGCAGTGATTACTATGTCGAAAAATGATACACTTATTCTTTACTTTGTTAGAATATATTCATCACACACACAAAACTTAAAGCCCCTTTATAGTTGTCCTGAAATGAAGCGGGTGTGGGCCAAAATATTTCTCCCTGTTCTGCATTTGTTGGACACTCCTGAAATAAATGTTTAATTTACATTTTTACCATTTTCAAAATTTACAGTCATTAGTATATTCAATTCTTAGTTTATTTGATCAATCAATCAGGTGCCGTCTCCACAATGAACGTTGACTGTAATGGTTCATCAACACAGTCTATCTATCGACATGATTGTAGATTTTTCAGACTGATGTTCGTTCATCTCTTGATGCTATCTTCCCACTTGTATCGTTGTCTACCTCTTGATCGCTTGCCTTCGACCTTATTACTCTCCAGTAGGGAGGTATATGTCTTTCGTTTTCTACTTTTTGATATACAGATATGTTAACCTTTCCTCTTCTAATTTTTGGATGCACATATATGTTGGTTTTACCTCTTCTAATTTTTGGATGCACAGATATGTTGGTCTTTCTTCTTATACTTTTGGAGCTATAGATGTTATGCTCGTGTCTAGTTATGTCGGCCTCTACCTTCACATAAATATTTATGGTTGTGTCTAATGTTGCCTCTATCGTGACGTAAATATTTTAAGATTGTGTCTATTTACGTTGCTTCTACCGTGTCATAAATATTTATGCTCGAGTCTAGTTATATTGCTTCTACCTTGTAATAAATATTCATACTCGAGTCTAGAAATGTTGCCTCTACCTTGACACAAATATGTATGGCGAGTCTAGTTATGTTGCCTCTATGTTGGCATATATATTTATATAAATCAGCCGCGAGAGATTTGGGTGCAAGATATTATGGTTGTTTTTCACAAAGCCATGATCTATAACAGCCCAGAAAGCAATGGCGAGCTACTGAATGTTAAATTGCCTAGAACATCACCAACATCCACAAAATACCGTGATGATTGTGATGTGCGGTAAAAGTAATGCGACTAACTCTCTCTCTCTCTCTCTCTCTCTCTCTCTCTCTCTCTCTCTCTCTCTCTATCTATCTATCTCTCTCTCTCTCTCTCTCTCTCTCTTTCTCTCGCTCTGTGTGTGTGTGTGTGTGTGTGTGTTTGTGTGTGTGGTGTTTTTTTCGTTTCGTTTGAAAATTAACTCGACATGGGGTTCAGGATTCCGGGGTCTGGGATTAACTGTTTGAGAAACACTGCATTAAACACCAGAAGCGGTTCATTCATGAAGCAAGTAAGATTCAAGTTCATGGCAACATTAGGACATCAAACCCTACGGACTCCAATCCCTCTCAAAGTAATTTCCGAAATGTGGTTTATTTGGTTATAGGATTATTAACTAATAAATTGCCATGGGATGATTAATCGACTTAAACGACTTCCCATATCTGCCATGGGCTTATTTATCGCCGAAATGTTGTCATTGTAAAATGTCTCAATTAAAATATCAATAAGTAGTTATTTTCTAATCAACCTACTTTAATTTGCAGTACAATACATGTCTGCTACCGTATTAACAACTTGTAAGTCATAACTGTGATACATCCCTGCTTTCCATTTCTCACCATCCATTTTTGTCCGGTCTAAATCTACGTTCTGTTTGGCCTGGAATCAGTGAAGCTGGGATGGGCCCTAATTATAACTTCGCTTGTTAGGTTTACAGGGCTTGGGGTAATGGAAAACTGACCGAACTGACCACAAATAACGGGTTGGCTGGACTGACACAACAAATGAACTCCGCCACGCCCTGCCAACAAGCTCAAAACATACATGGCAGATTGTGGGAACATTCAAAATCATCGCGGAAAACCCGAGAAATAACAACATGCAATATGACTACCTAAGTTAAGGTCAACTGAGTCAGAAACCCATATCACTGCATTCGCATCATTCCCATAAGCGCTCAGTCTTACTATTCAACAGCCAACGAAGAGATCCATCACTACTCGTTCCCTTTGCAAGCTGATTATATGTCCGTCTTGCTTTTGTTTTCAATGACGACTGTGGACAAGATCTTATGACCATCCCTTGCTGCTGCATTCTCTCTAAACCATGATAGACTATCTGTTCTTCTGCATAAACCACATTCTCCCAGAGACCCTTCACTACATCTCCTTATCATGCATCAAATCACCCCTTATTGATGCGGCACAAGCCAATTTGTCCGCCTGTTCATTTCCAACCACACCAGAGTGTCCTGGAGAACAGATCCAGCAAATGCTCACAACCTGCGACTACTTAGTGATAATTAACGCAGTTTTACAATCCCCAATATGACTGCCATCTTGCCGTCTTGACAGACGATAGTTTGTAAAATGGAGTTATAACTCTCCATAACACAACGCCTGGGATGAGTCTAGAGATCCGTGTGTTGCCCATGCAGCTTGATCCCTCTCTCGGTCTGCCTAGTTTACTCCAGAGGAAAGGTAACACCAATACGTCTAGAACAAGACAACTACAGAAGCTGCCGAATCAGCAAAGCAATGCTCTAACTGTCCGCCTGTCGGAGCTTCCATCCTAGACCAAGGCTTAGGGCCTGGTATGCCACACCATGGCATTTAGTCTTTATGTTGGATGTCCTCGCGCTAGGGTAAGGTTGTACCCTCCCAATTGCACTCCTCCTACCCGAAGCCGTTGGCACAATGTGGGGTGTCAGGTTTGGTGAGCGTCGCCCAACATTCGGCGCTAACAGAAAGCAGGTAGTACCGTCTACTGTCAGACGGTAGCTCAGTCATATCTGACTAAAACCTGACACACAATCCCCAATATACGCGGTTCTAAGTCAGTCATAAGAGATTTAACTCCAAGAAGGTAGAGTTGTTTTTCACAATGGCATGAGCGTTGGAAGTTCACCAACAAAAAAAAAAAAGAAGATGAACTATTAAATGTCAAATTGCGTAAACATATCATCAACATCCACAATATATTTGGGCTGTTTTGCTACGTGCTGCATAGGACATGCTGCTAACAATTTTAAAAAGCATTCTTGACTTGGGGTTTGAGGATCCAAGGGTCTGAGACCTACAGTTTGAAAAGCATTGTCGTAATCATTGATTGCTACTAACTTTTTACAAGAAAAGACTCTTGATATGGGGGAAGGAAGGGGGGGGGGGGGGGGGGGGGGGGGGTTGTGTATCCCGGATTCCGGGACCAACAGTTTGAGAAGCACTGTAATATAACAGCAGAAACGTTTCATTCCTAGAGGATGTAAGATTTCAGTTCATGACCACAAATGACGGCTTGGCCAGGCTGACAAAACAAATGTACTCAAATGCCAACCAAGTTCACAACAACATACATGGCAGATTGTGGGAAAATTCAAAGCCATTGTGGAAAATACGCGGAATAGAAGCATGAAATTTGACTTGTCCATATCTGCGGAAATGTAATTTGCTAGGCAATAAATCATTCTGCAGGCAACACAGCTAAGTTGTTAATTGTAAAATTGTGTTTTCAAAGTTATGAACAACATCTAAAAAAATTATGCGCGTTGTGGGGCGTCGTATGTTAAAATGCCACTCGCGGGCACTACTTTCAAACGGATTTTGTTTCAGAGTGTATTAATCCCGCGCAGACAAGTCGAATGCACAAATCCGAAATCAGGAAAGGCGGTACTTGATTTAAATGTTGAATCCTGTGTTTGCGAGATTTGCTGGTGGGTTCAAGTAAGGAGGGGGAATTCTACCCACCTTTAGACGAAAAAAAACAAAACAACCGCCTACACTTGATGACAAGAGGTATAAACGAAATCAGTGCCGAGTTTCACCTGGGATTGCGTTTAGGTAGTAGCTGCGACACTAGAATGCGGCTTTAAAAGTGTGAGCTCATTTCTGCTTGGTTCATTAACCGTGGTATTCAAGTTGGAACAAAACAGTTGTAAGATTCAATGTCCGCGCGTTTCCTGTCCTGCGATACCACCCTTGTCTGGCATTAAGTGTTTTCGCGTGAGAGGTGCCAGACTTTGCTGAGTTCGATCCATTGTTTTATTTCAAGGTAGGAGAGTTTTTTCATTATCTTGTTAATACTGTTCTCGTTTATGATTGAGATCATGTTTCTTTTTAACACTTGCTCTTTTGTCTTCACGGGTTGCCTCTCTCTCTCTCTCTCTCTCTCTCTCTCTCTCTCTCTCTCTCTCTCTCTCTCTCTCTCTCTCTCTCTCTCTCTCTCTCATCTCCGCTCTTTTTTTTCTGCTCTGTTTCTTTTATAATGAACTTGTTAACTCCGTTGACATGGAAACTTGTGGAACAGAATTAAAACTTGGGGCATGCAGGGAAATAATAACTTCATTGAAACATAACCATCATTATCGTCGTCGTCATCATCATTAGCATCATCATCATCATCATCATCAGCGGCAGCAGTAACAGCAGCTGGTTATACAGTCTAAAGAAGTATGTTTAACTCCTCGTTTCATGTCGTTCCAGTTTCCTGTTACCAACATTATCATGTTAATCAATCAAAGACTGGTGTCGAAGTCATTTGACCATGTTAGTTCTCCTCCGTGAACAACTCTGCATCCCATGTCCTGAGATGTTGCAGTTATGACGTTAATGATCTTAGATGCTAGGTTCAGCAACTATGTTGTAATGCTGCGCCGATGCAATGTTGTATCAAAGTAATGTTGTAAAGTCACGCAACCTTATTTCTCACAGACACTCAACCTGCAAACCTAAGTTCACACAAAGTCACTCAACGTGCCAACCTAAGTTCTCACAAAGTCTCTTAAAGGTCTCACTTAAGTTTTCACAATGTCACTCAATATTCTAACAAACGTTTTCACAATGTCACTCACAGTGCCACCTATGCTCTCACAAAGTTACTCAACATTCCAAGCTAAGTTCTCATAAATTTAATCAACGTGCAAACCTAAGTTATCATAAAGTGACTCAATGGTCTCAACTAAGTTCTCACAAAGTCATTCAACGGTCTCACCTATGTTCTCACAAAGTCATTCAACGTGTCACCCTAAGTTCTCATACATTTACTCAACGTGTCAACCTAAGTTCTCATAAAGTTACTCAACGTTCTCAGCTTAGTTCTCACAAAGTCACTCAACAGTATCAGTTAAGTTCTCACAATGTCACTCAATGTTCCCACCTAAGTTCTCACAAAGTTACTCAACGGTCCCAACTGAATTCTCACAAAGTCACTTATCTTGCCCACCTCAGTTCACATAAAGTCACTTTACGGTCCCACCTAAATTCTCACAAAGTCAATCAACGTGCTAATCTAAGTTCTCACAAAGTCACTCAACCCGCCAACCTATTTTCTCACAAAATCACTCAACCTGCCAACCTGAGTTCACACAAGGTCACTCAACGTGCCAACTTAAGTTCTTACAAAGTCACTTAAAGGTCTCACTTAGGTTTTCACAATGTCACTCAAGATTCTCACAAACGTTTTCACAATGTCACTCACAGTGTCACCTATGCTCTCACTAAGGTACTAAACATTCCAAACTAAGTTCTCAGAAATTTAATCAACGTGCCAACCTAAGTTATCATAAAGTGACTCAATGGTCTCAACTAAGTTCTTACAAAGTCATTCAACGGTCTCACCTATGTTCTCACAAAGTCACTCAACGTGCGAACCTAAGCTCTCATAAAGTTACTCAACGTGCCAATGTAAGTTCTCATAAAGTTAATCAACGGTCTCAACTAAGTTCTCACAATGTCATTTAATGTGCCAACCTAAGTTCTCATAAAGTTACTCAAGGGTCTCAACTAAGTTCTCACAAAGTCATTTAATGTGCCAACATAAGTTCTCATAAAGTTACTTAACTGTCTCAACTAAGTTCTCACAAAGTCACTAAACAGTCTCAGTTACGTTCTCACAAGGTTTCTCAACAGTCTCACCTAAGTTCTCACAACGTTACTCACCGGTCTTCACTAAGTTCTCTAAAGTCACTTATCTTGCCCAACTCAGTTCTCATAAAGTAGCGTAACGGTCCCACTTAGGTTCTCACAAAGTCACTCAACCTGCCAACATAAGTTCTTACAAAGTCACTTGACCGACCAACCTAAGTTCTTACAAAGTCACTTAAAGGTCTCACTTAAGTTTTCACACAATCACTCAACGGGGACCTAAAATCCCATAAATTTACTCAACGTGGCAACCTTAGTTCTCATAAATTTACTCAACGTGCCAACCTAAGTTCTCATAAATTTACTCAACGGTCTCAAATAAGGTCTCAAAAAGTCACTCAATGGTCTCAACTAAGGTCTCACAAAGTCACTCAACAGTCCCAACCAAGTTCACACAAAGTCACTTATCTTTGCCAACCTCAGTTCTCATAAGGTCACTTAACGGGCCCATCTCAGTTCTCATAAAGTCACTTAACTGTCCGAACTAAGATATCGTTAGCAATGTTTTCTTCATTATCAGCTTTTCTAAGAATTCTTTGTTTCCTTCTCCTGTCATGAGATCCCTTCAGCAACACCGTATAGTCTCATATGTCACAACTACCTACAATGGAGGTATTGTTTTTATGCAACTTTTATCCCATGTAATTTTTAATCAAATGTGAATGGAGAAAAAAAAAACACTTTATTGTGTTAATATGGTGGTCACCATTCTTACAACTAAAGGAATGATTTAACTTTCTCGGCACTGTGGTTAAGAGGTAATATTCAGTCATGTATTCATTCATTCAGTAGCATGAACTTTAAAGAACCTCGCTCCCATAACAACCTTCCAGGAAACTTCTCGGTCATAAGCAAGATACCCCTTGCCCGATACACCTATCTGGACATCATCTGCTAAATCCTGCACCCCCCCCCCCCCCCCCCCGCCTTTTTTTGTTTTGGCCTTCCTCTTCCTCTCTTCCCGGGATATACCCCTTCATTATTTTTCTGTCCAAACTGTCATGACGTTTCAAGTGACCAAAATATTTCAGTGTTCTTTGTTTTATCGTCTTTAGTAGGAAACCTTCTTCAATAGTCAGCTCTTGTCATACGGATGCATTTGTTCTTTTCTGCATCTAAGATATTCTTAGACTCCGTCTATATTATTAATATCGAAAGGCATTTATTTATGTCACTTATGCTATTTTATATACATGTTTTCTACAAATACAGTTTCCAGTACATGTTTTCTACAAATCCTGTTTCCAGTATGTTTTCTACAAATGATGTTTCCAGTATACGTTTTCTACAAATGCAGTTTCCACTATATATTCATACTATAGATGAGTTGAATTGTATCTATAAAAAGTATCTTACCATCACCCTCATCAAGTGCTTTGCCGAATGGCGTGGGCGATCATGCATCTCTACATCTTGTGATTCCCAACGCCATGTATCAGTTCGTGCGCTGACTTCCTTCCGTGCCATGATACAATACTATCTATCTCTCTTTCAGCAAATCTTTCCGGTTGTCACAACATGTTCCGGTTTCTGTCTTCCCATAATGTGGCCAAAAAGTGATGATTGATTCTTTCCGATGTTTGTGATAAGTTGCCTTTGCGACGTAACCCCCTCAAGATATCCATATTGCTCATTTTGGCTGTCCTAGGTATTTTCAGCATTCTTCTATAAAGCCACATCTCCAAATCTTCTAGCCATGTCTTCGCTTATCATTGGCACATCTCAGGGTTATCATATATGTATGTTTACAACTTTAATTCCCTCAATAAATCCCACGTTTCTAAGCCCAGGTCAACTAACCTCATCTTTCAACAATTCACCACTTAAATTAATCGACCCGCTTCTGTGAAACAATCAAATTCAAACAACAAAACGACAACAGCAATATCAACACCAAAGCAATAATGTAATTGAGCCGCTTCTGATGTACAAACAGCGCGATGCTATCTTATTGAGCGCTCCCGCATTGACAATTGATAAATACATTTAAAATATTAAGCGAAATTGATTTCCATTGGCCGTGTATTGATCCGGTTTTCAGAGTTAGCACTTATTTCGCTTCGTTGAATGTCAACCTGGATTTGGGGTTGCTAGCAACGTTCTGCAAATGCCATGCACCATTTATTATTCATCATTATCATGTTCGGTTGGCTTAGAGGTTATGACTTTTCTCCGTAATCTCGTTTACTCTCGTGGGTAACGTGATGACGGTGAGAATCAGCAGTGGTTCGAACGCATCGGTAACTCACAGGGTATGTGAGCCGGCCGCTCAGAAAGCAATGGCAAACTACTGAGCGTAATCTTGCCAAGAAATCAACATACAGCTGAAAGATGCTGGTGTTGACAGCAATGTCCTGTAAAGGATATGCAAATTTAAAAAAAAAAAAATCATGTTCGGTGCCGATAAGCGTGAACGGTCATGTTTCGCCATCTTACTCGATCAAGCGAAACGCAACTTGGATTTAGGAAAAACAAAGGATGCACAGACGCCATTTTTGCTCTTAGACAACTTATAGAAAAATCAATCGAATTCAATGAAACACTCTACTTAGCCTTTGTCGACCAAGAAAAGGCATTTGATAGGGTAGATAGAAACAAGCTGTGGGAAATCCTTAAACAATATGGAGTGAGTACACATCTAACAAACCTATGTAGAAGTTTATACAACAACAGTGAATGCACAGTGAGAGCAACTGGAGGACACTCAGAACCCTTCACCATAAGATCTGGAGTACGACAAGGTTGTGTCCTGTCCCCTCTCTTGTTCATAACATATATAGACAACATATGTAAAGAAACCAGCCAAGCAGAGACAGCAAGAACACCGCATGACGAGAACACAGAAGAAGAACCATCTGCAAATCTAACCATTAGAGAACTCCTGTTTGCGGACGACCAAGCACTAATAGCAAAATCAGAAGCTGAATTACAAGACCACGTGAATAGTCTAAACGAAATGTGTAGGGAACATAACATGAAAATTAGCACAAGCAAAACAGAGGTAATGACTATAACCAAAGAAGAACAAACAGCAACAATTCCCCGAAACGAACATCCCTTGAAACAAGTAAAGAGTTTCAAGTACCTAGGAAGTATAATATCATCAAATGGCAGATCAGAAGACGAGATCGAAAATAGGTGCAATAAGGCAAATCAACTCATTGGACAAATGACACCAATACTAAAGAACAAACATGTATCAATAACTATTAAGAAAGCACTTTACAGCACAATCTTCCTACCAACTCTGTGCTACCAATGACAGAAAAAGAGAAAAGAAAAATCTCAACAACAGAAATGAGGTTCCTGAGAAGAATACTCAACGTATCAAGAAGAGATAAGATCAGAAATGAAGAAATCAGGACTAAAGTGGGGGTTAAAGCAGCACTAGATTTTATTAGAAAGCAGCAAGTCAAATGGTTTGGCCATGCAAGTAGGTTACCAGTCAACAGCATGCCACAACAAGCAATGATGTACAGACCAGATAGGAAACAGAGGAAGAGGCCGACCACGTAAACGTTGGACGGAGGGAATAGCAGAATCCATGGGAATGTCGATATACGAAGCCCATAACCGGGCACTCTCACGAAGTTTATACTTCACCTCGACACCGCAAGGTACAAGAGGAACATGATGAGATGAGATGAGAGACTCGATCACCAGAGTCGTGGATCAGCTCTGTGTTCTTGTCTCGATCATACGTTGTTTCCAAGGCATCCAAGTGGTTACTTATCTGTCTTCCCATTGTTCTTTATAATAATAATAATAATAATAATAATAATAATAATAATAATAATAATAATAATAATAATAAAACCCTAGTATAACAGCCATTATATTCTAGTAGACTAGTATGATCCCTGCCGGTCTCCCTGGCGTTAAACGTTATGAACGTTGTTCGTAAACCCGTATACTCTCGTACGAAACACAGCTGCGCGAGATTCGGCAGCGGATCGCCTCGCGTTGGTTACGTACGGAGAATGTGAGCCTTTCGTTTCAGAAAGCAATGGCAAACTACTGAACGTAAAACTTGCCAAGACATCAACAGCAGCTGAAAAATGCTGGTGTTGACTGCAATGTCCTGTAAATGATATGCAAAAACAAACAAAAAAAGAAAATAAGGTATGTTCCCTATAGCTAATAACAATTGCCACATCATTCATTAATGTTAGTGAGTCGTGCAGTAGTGATTTTTGCATTTTTCCGTGCCTTTATAACGAATATCTTTCATATTGTTGTTTTTCTCAGTTAGCATGATGTGTGGATAAAATAATGTATGAAAGAGAGTGATAAAAGGGCAGAATGTTAGATAGGTCTGCGCATCCAATTCTTAACCCTTTGAAAATAAAGTTCGCTGGTTCGTTCTTTTCCCCTCAATATTGAAAGTTGTCACCAAGTTATCCAGTGTATTGCTTGTAATAACTTGTCCAGATAACTGTGCCTGTCTACGTGTAAATGATTTGGGCATGTTGTTAGGAGAGGTGACTTGCAGAACTTGGTGACAACTGGCAAGATCGAAGGGAAGAGACCAAGGGGAAAACCAAGAAGTAAATACCTGAATGGCTTGGCCACGTGGCATGGTCGAGAAAGGAGCACGGAGCTATTCCACGACTCTGGTGATCGAGTGAGATGGCAAAACATGACAGCCCACACTTATCGGCATGGCACATGATGAAGATGATGATGATGATGATGATAATGATGATTTTGATGATGATGATGATGATGAGTGGCGTCAAAACAGACAGAACGACAACCGCCTATAAACAAATCATTTTGGTGTGCAATGGTTTTAGATATTAAAGATTTTCGATACTTGGACCGTTGGACAGTTATTTGTAATCGTGTGTGGGATGGTAGACATCGTTGGCACGACGCTGGAATTAGATTAAAATAACAACGTGGCGTTGCGCTAAAATACGATGGGAAGTCAATAAGAAAGTCACAAATGGCTGTAGAAAAAAATAACTAAATATCATAACAACTTGAAACCAATTTATTTGTATACATACAATATCCCTTTATTTTGCAACATAAATTCCACCAACATTGATGCACTTATCTCATCGTTATATCAGTCTTCCTTAAACGGTCGCATAGAACTGTGTGCTCTGTTTTCTAAACCACGTTTTCACTTCACATTCAACTTCGGCGCCATTCGCTACATGTCTCCCGCCAAGGTGGGTTTTCAGTGGACCAAAAAGGTGGAAATCGCTACAGTCTATCGATATTCGACTGTCACTGTCTAATCATCTCCTCCACCCTCTGCACGGATGCTTCTGTTGCAATCTCAACAGGACGATCGGATCCGATTTCATCATCAATTTTAGAGCGTCCTTGAGAAAATTTTTCTACCTAGCTATGCACCGCTTTCGGGGACAAACATTTGTCAGCATAAACAGGAAGAATTTCCATACAAATGTCCTTTGCAGGCAGTCCTTTTGCCCACAAAAAAAAACAAAAAAAAAAAACAACGCACAACAGCACGTTTCTCTTTGCTTGTACACTCCCGAAATACAGTCGCCATTTTATTTATGCGCTGCTCATGCACACGAGACACCTAGCACCACCTGACTAACAGGAATATAAAGCTCGATGTTGCTGTCACCTAATGACACATGTAGAAAACATCAACAACATTTACCTGCCATCCCAAAAAATTGCGCGACTTACTTATTGACTCGCCTTCATACATGTTTACATGGCTTTCTTTCTTTCTTTCTTTCTTTCTTTCTTTCTTTCTTTCTTTCTTTCTTTCTTTATGTATGTATGTATTTATTTCTGTCGTTTTTCTTTTTTTTCTCTATGTCACTCTTGCTATTTTTCTTTCTTCCTCCCCCTCTTTCTTCTTCTTCTTCTTCTTCTTCTTCTTCTTCTTCTTCTTCTTCTTCTTCTTCTTCTTCTTCTTCTTCTTCTTCTTCTTCTTCTTCTTCTTCTTCTTCTTCTCTTCTTCTTCTTCTTCTTCTTCTTCTTCTTCTTCTTCTTCTTCTTCTTCTTCTTCTTCTTCTTCTTCTTCTTCTTCTTCTTCTTCTTCTTATTATTATTATTATCCTCGTTATTACTATTAGTATTAATCATCAGAGTTTCACGTCAACACATGATTTGCAGTCAAAAGTAGTAAAGTAAGCTGAGCCAAAAGTGCATACTATTCAAATAATCCTAATACATAGAAGTCTACCTTTGCAAAACTCTTAAAGTGATGTTGTGTATGGAAAAGCTTAAATTCCTACACCATAGAATGGCGTTCAATGAACGACCTTTTTCAAATCCGCCCTCCGTGAATGTATAGCCAAAGACAATGCACCTACAGTCACAATTGAGGCGTTGCAAACAGTAATTGCCGATCGTGTCATGTACACCTAGAATCAACAACAGAACTGACAAAATGCCCCGTCGGATGTCCCGTAGAAGAATTGTCCCGAACAGCATACAACTTCCTACAAGGTAAAATAAACAGCTTCTGTTGCTGAAGCATCAATAGGTAGCGAACGAGTCGTCGGGAGAGGAAGGGTTGTTTGTGTAATTTACATTTAAAGAGGAAGTGATATTTCATTATTCAGAAGGTTTTCGTGTTCGTTGTTGTATTATAGTTATGTTATTTATTGAGCTGTCCTTTGTTTATTTATTTTTAATGTCGTGTAAACGACCGTTCTCCGTGAGTTCCTGGTGACTCAGAGATAATTGCAAAAACAAATCAACATAACGCAGCGATAACACTATGACACGAAGACAAAACGTAGGCAGGCATGAAAGCATAAGACATAGCTTGAAGTCAAAATATACGCAGAAAATGTTGCTGAAATTAATGATGTTATGAATATTATAAAATAGACACAAAATATGTAGTTAGTTTGTTATTTAGTTAGTCAGTTAGGTATTAGTTAAATAGATAGTTAGTTGGATGGTTGATTGACTGGCTGGTTGGTTGTTTGGGTGGATTATATCTTGGTTAGTTAGTTAGTTAGTCAACAGATAATCCTCACTACACATCGAAGTATTAGTGCAGAATCGAACCCACAACATTCGGATCACGAGGTAATCAGCGTAACCACGGAAGATGCCTTGGGGACTGTTCAATAGTAGCCAGACGCAGACTGGCCGTAGTCATGCAGAGGTCAAACAGTTTTAACTGATTCAGTGCCAAACAAAACAGTGGGGTTAGACCAAACATGTACACAATCAAATAAACAAGTATTATAATGTAAATTTCAATTCACCGACCATTGAAATTGCGGAAGATACCACGAAGAAAAACAATTAGCACATTCATCCTAGTATGGCGATAGATCGTCCTTTTGTTCAAATAGGACATCACATTTGGCGATATATCGCCCTTCTGGGAGGTCACGGTTGTCGAAATAATATCTATCGGCACTAAAATCAGTTAAAAGTTGTTAATATGTTAGCAGCCATGTTGTATTATATATCCAATAAATCAGGGTGTGCAGGGAAAGCTACAGTATTGCTATTTCAACTATAATATAATTCATTAGTCAATGACAATTATGAGAAGTGTGAATAAGACAATTGATCATCATATGGCACTTAATCAGTTACGTTAAGTTGAGTTGAGCTAAGAAATGGCATCACTGCACTCAGGACATTTTTACACGTTCTTCGTCCCCTCGTTCAACTGCCAGCGGAGAGTCATACTGCTAAATGTTCCAACTGTTATCTGATTGACAGTTCGTCTGGTCTTCCCTCTCAGATTTGAGATTCGTCCAGAGGCCCTGCCGATCCTCTGTCACATCATTATCTTCACATACGGATACTCAGTGCGTTCCACTGCTTTCTCCAGCTGGTCCAAAATGAGCCCGACCACCTCTCCCTTGTCTATAGGTAATCTACCATCGAGATGTGCATTCCCTGCCAGCATATCAGCCGGTTCATTCACCCGCACCCCAACATGACCAGGGCAGAAAATCCATATGTCTCACATCTGTGACCTCTAAAGCGAGACGAGCCAATCCACACGAAACATTCCTTTCTCCACCTTACTAAGCATGCTCCGTGAGTCCATAATAAATGCAGTGTGTGCGGCAAGGGTCTCCTCCAACCATCCGAAGGTTGATATTACTTCAAACACTTTCATTCTTATGAAAACGAACCCACGGCACTCGGAACGACTAGAACACTTCACCACACAGCTTCATCACTCCTTGCTTGAGAATCAATAAGCAAGTGTACATAGTTCGTTCGTCTGTTCGTTAGTTCCCAGTTTATCGATGGCTATAACCAGGTAAGGCGCCAATCCAACATGCCTGATAGTGCAACGCGAAGCTGCACTGACAGATGCACACTTAGATGACAAGTCATGCAAGTATTTGTCCAGATTTAGCGTCACATGTCGTACATTTACCCACACCACAAGAGATATAAGCTAAACTGACAATTGTGACTTGCGCTAGCGTTGACAGTTTTGGAGTTTAGCATGCGAATATGCTAAAACCCGGGAACACACTGGTGTCGCCGCAACGTCCATATTGCTATTGTGCTCGTGTTTTGACGAAAATATGAACAGACAGAAAAACCAATGGGCAAGTCCTACAAGAAACAAATGAAAACGTAAACTGTTTAAAACAACATAAGACGTAAAACAGTCAAAATTTTTTGGACATGTTATGGGAAGAAATAAACTGGAGAACTTGTAGACAACTGGCAAGATTGAAGGGAAAATAACAGGCGACGGCAGAGAAGTAAATATATGGATAGCGTGGCTACGTGGCCAGGTCGAGACAAGAACACAGAGCTGGTCTACGACTCTGGTGATCGCGTGAGATGATGAAACATGACCGCCCACAGTTGTAAGCATGGAATATGATGATGATGGCCATGCTTTAGCAAAGCTTACCATCAACTTCTCGTTTCTTGTTGTTGTTGTTGTTGTTGTTGTTGTTGTTGACTGTTTTTCTGTGTGTGTGATTCATTTATTGTATTTTGAAATATGTACTGCAGTTCCACTAATTCCAGTCATCTTCGTAATCTGTCAGGTTTTCGTCGATTTTGATATTCCATTTCTTTATTATTTGCTTTACTCAAATATAGTGAGGCGTTGGCAATTGGGCTGTTTCAATCGGTTTTGTGCAAATAGAAAGAGTTCGTGTTAAATTTAATATTACAATGGGGACAAAAGATGTTCCACAGTAGAACAATACCTGTGCCTTTGTGTTTTAATTGGTTCAGCTTAATTAAGTATTATTCATTTATTCACTCCTTATGATATATAACTCTGCAGATGCACCTGACGAGATGCAGAGAAACAATCCAGGCAATAAATCGTGCAATATATTATTTGTGGCTTCTGTTTTCATTAGCTATACGTTTACTGTTTATGTTTTTCATATTGTTGTATGGGTGTACGTTTACTGTTTATCTTTTTCATATAGTTGTATGGGTATACGTTTACTGTTTATGTTTTTCATATAGTTGTATGGGTGTACGTTTACTCTTGATGTTTTCATATTGTTGTATGGGTGTACGTTTACTCTTTATGTTTTTCATATTGTTGTATGGGTGTACGTTTACTGTTTATGTTTTTCATATAGTTGTATGGGTGTACGTTTACTGTTTATGTTTTTCATATTGTTGTATGGGTGTACGTTTACTGTTTATGTTTTTAATATTGTTGTATGGGTGTACGTTTACTGTTTATGTTTTTCATATAGTTGTATGGGTGTACGTTTACTGTTTATGTTTTTCATATTGTTGTATGGGTGTACGTTTACTGTTTATGTTTTTCATATTGTTGTATGTGTGTACGTTTACTCTTGATGTTTTTCATACTGTTGTATGGGTGTACGTTTACTGTTTATGTTTTTCATATTGTTGTATGGGTGTACGTTTACTGTTTATGTTTTTCATATTGTTGTATGGGTGTACGTTTACTGTTTATCTTTTTCATATAGTTGTATGGGTATACGTTTACTGTTTATGTTTTTCATATAGTTGTTGGGTGTACGTTTACTCTTGATGTTTTTCATATTGTTGTATGGGTGTACGTTTACTCTTTATGTTTTTCATATTGTTGTATGGGTGTACGTTTACTGTTTATATTTTTCATATTGTTGTATGGGTGTACGTTTACTCTTTATGTTTTTCATATTGTTGTATGGGTATACGTTTACTGTTTATGTTTTTCATATAGTTGTATGGGTGTACGTTTACTTTTTTTTCCATATTGTTGTATGGGTGTACGTTTACTTTTTACGTTTTTCATATAGTTGTATGGGTGTACGTTTACTCTTGATGTTGTTCATATTGTTGTATGGGTGTACGTTTACTGTTTATGTTTTTCATATTGTTGTATGGGTGTACGTTTACTCTTTATGTTTTTCATATTGTTGTATGGGTATACGTTTACTGTTTATGTTTTTCATATTGTTGTATGGGTGTACGTTTACTCTTGATGTTTTTCATATTGTTTTATGGGTGTACGTTACTGTTTATGTTTTTCATATTGTTGTATGGGTGTACGTTTACTCTTGATGTTTTTCATATTGTTGTATGGGTATACGTTTACTGTTTATGTTTTTCATATAGTTGTATGGGTGTACGTTTACTCTTGATGTTTTTCATATTGTTGTATGGGTGTACGTTACTCTTTATGTTTTTCATATAGTTGTATGGGTGTACGTTTACTCTTGATGTTTTTCATATTGTTGTATGGGTGTACGTTTACTGTTTATGTTTTTCATATTGTTGTATGGGTGTACGTTTTTTGTTTATGTTTTTCATATAGTTGTATGGGTGTACGTTTACTTTTTATGTTTTTCATATTGTTGTATGGGTGTACGTTTACTCTTGATGTTTTTCATATTGTTCTATGGGTGTACGTTTACTGTTTATGTTTTTCATATAGTTGTATGGGTGTACGTTTACTCTTGATGTTTTTCATATTGTTGTATGGGTGTACGTTTACTGTTTATGTTTTTCATATTGTTGTATGGGTGTACGTTTACTCTTTATGTTTTTCATATTGTTGTATGGGTATACGTTTACTGTTTATGTTTTTCATATAGTTGTATGGGTGTACGTTTACTCTTGATGTTTTTCATATTGTTGTATGGGTGTACGTTTACTGTTTATGTTTTTCATATTGTTGTATGGGTGTACGTTTACTCTTTATGTTTTTCATATTGTTGTATGGGTGTACGTTTACTCTTGATGTTTTTCATATAGTTGTATGGGTGTACGTTTACTCTTTATGTTTTTCATATTGTTGTATGGGTGTACGTTTACTCTTTATGTTTTTCATATAGTTGTATGGGTGTACGTTTACTCTTGATGTTTTTCATATTGTTGTATGGGTGTACGTTTACTCTTTATGTTTTTCATATTGTTGTATGGGTGTACGTTTACTGTTTATGGTTTTCATATTGTTGTATGGGTGTACGTTTACTTTTTATGTTTTTCATATAGTTGTATGGGTGTACGTTTACTCTTGATGTTTTTCATATTGTTGTATGGGTGTACGTTTACTGTTTATGTTTTTCATATTGTTGTATGGGTGTACGTTTACTCTTTATGTTTTTCATATTGTTGTATGGGTATACGTTTACTGTTTATGTTTTTCATATAGTTGTATGGGTGTACGTTTACTCTTGATGTTTTTCATATTGTTGTATGGGTGTACGTTTACTGTTTATGTTTTTCATATTGTTGTATGGGTGTACGTTTACTCTTTATGTTTTTCATATTGTTGTATGGGTGTACGTTTACTCTTGATGTTTTTCATATAGTTGTATGGGTGTACGTTTACTCTTGATGTTTTTCATATGTTGTATTGGTGTACGTTTACTCTTTATGTTTTTCATATTGTTGTATGGGTGTACGTTTACTGTTTATGTTTTTCATATTGTTGTATGGGTGTACGTTTACTCTTTATGTTTTTCATATAGTTGTATGGGTGTACGTTTACTCTTGATGTTTTTCATATTGTTGTATGGGTGTACGTTTACTCTTTATGTTTTTCATATTTTTGTATGGGTGTACGTTTACTGTTTATGTTTTTCATATTGTTGTATGGGTGTACGTTTACTTTTTATGTTTTTCATATAGTTGTATGGGTGTACGTTTGCTGTTTATGTTTTTCATATTATTGTTTGCGTGTACGTTTACTGTTTGTGTGCTGACGAAGGCTGTAGCCGCAACGTCGATTTTGCTACCTGTGATCGTATTCTATACTGTGTTTGCAAAGTCTCACTACACTTTTTATATAGAACAATTTTGAAAAATCAAGTACATGATATCATCAAAAATGTGCTCCACAGTACATCGTGAAGCAATATGTAGCGAATGACTGTCGTCTGCCGGAGGAATTCGTTGCACTCCAAAATGAATGGTGTTATCAACGGTAGAAATAATTATTTTGGTTTTAAAATTTGTTCTGCATATAAAGTGTATTGAGACTAGACAAAGACTCTGCAGTAATATTTTCTAGAAAACGCTCGTTTTCTGGTGATGCATTCATTGGGTGTCCAATAGCTGGCTGTGCGCAAAGGGGTTACGGACGCAGTTCGTAATTCCGCATACCGCATTCAAAACACAACTGTGGGCGATTTGGCAGCAGACCGCCTTGCGTTGGTTTTCTATGAAATGGTATGGGTGCCGGTCGTTCAGAAAGCAATGAAAACCTACAGAACGTAAATGTGCCCACGAAGTACGAACAGCCTAAAATTGCTAGGGTTAACTGCAACGTCATGTAAAGGATATGGAATTAACTATAAAAAAGTCCAATGGTCGCGTCATAACGTGAGGAGGGAGCTGGAGATGTGGAGACTAATACACTTACAGCATTTCACCCCGTCAGCCACCTAAGTCTATTAAATTGTACTTTCTACATTCAAACTGATATGGAAAATAAAAGCTGCACTAGCACAGTAGCCATCTTGCTGGCCTGTCTTTCCATCCATCCATCCATCCATCATGTGGCATGCCGATAAGTGTGGGCGGTCATGTTTTGCCATCATCAGAGTTGTGGATCAGCTCCGTGTTTCTGTCTCGACCATGCCACGTGGCCAAGCCATTCAGGTATTTACTTCTCAGTCTTCCTTCCTCTTGGTCTCTTCCCTTCGATCTTGCCAATCGTCCCCAAGTTCCCCAATTCATTTCTTCTCATAACATGCCCAAACAATTTTGACTGTCCACGTCTAATGACTCTAATCAGTTTACGATCTTCATTTATTTCTTGAAGGACGTGTTCATTGTTTTTTTTTTTTTTTTTTTCTGTCCATGGTATTCTTTGCATTTTCCTCAGAAACAACATTTCCACAGCCATCAGATGTTTTTCAGCTTGACTACTCATTGTCCACGCTTCACATCCATACTAAAGTACAGGTTCTATGTAGCACCTCAACACTCTTTTTCTCGTTTCTATTGATATCCTTTTATTGGTCAGTATTTTGACAATTCTTGTTCTAATCTTTTCAGGGCATATCCCTTATAATATTATAACTGTTCCGAGATAACTGTATCGATTAACTTACTTAAGAATATGCCCATTTACTCGCATATCACATTGCGGTATTTCCTGTCTTTCAGATTTTCATATATTCAGTTACCCATCGAGTGAGATTTTTATTTTTAAAACTATGTTCCTCAGGTCGACCTGGTCTAAATTTGGTACTAGAACATGCTCTGTGGTGGTACTCACATCATCTCCATCAAGTGCTGACTGTTCTTTAAAAATATGAGTGTCAGCACATATACCACATCTGTCCGCCTGATACTGGCTACCCCAGCTCTGTGTGTCTATACACATATGGGGTCACCACATATACCACATCGGTCCTCCTGATATTGGCTACCCCAGCTCTGGGTGACTGTGTGCTATAAAAATAAAGGTTTAGCACCACATGCCTCCAATGTGTGCAGAAGTGCACTATATTTTCTTACGATATGAGAGCTCATGTCAATTTTTAAAATCCGTCTGGATGAGATTTGAACTCATTGACCATCGACCAGCAGGTGGCGTCTAACCACAACACTACAATGGCTTGCTTGTATGTACATAGTAAGCCTAGCTGTGTGTCTGTCTGTCTGGCTTCCGTTTATATTTGTCTCTGTGTCTATTTATCTGTGTGACTATATCCCTATATATCTATATAGGGATATACCAATTGTGTGTGTGCGGATGGTCTGTTTGTCTGCGATTATCTCTATTTATCTTTGCATATATTTATCTGATTGCGACCCTGCCTCGTTTTCTGTGCATCTGTATATGTACCCGCGTTGTATCCTGTAATTATGTGTAGTGTACGCCAGAAATCAATAGCATGTATGGAGATCGTTAGTGGAGATTTGTACATACCTATCTGTATAAATAATGATTGGCAATTTCGACAACAGCTGCAGGCGATTTAGAAGCAGACCAAAATATGTTGATTTTTAACAAACGTATGAGCGTCGATCATTCAGAAAGCAATGGTACAATCCCACTCTACCCCACAAAAAACGTTAGTTGCAGAAATTTGAGGACATCGCAATATACCCGAGCATGTTTGGACCATTTGTGATTTAACAGACAAATTTACGTTCAGTATCAATTGATTTAGGATCTACAACAATTAGTAGATGCGGTTGTTGCACACAGTGAATAACTAGAGTTAGAATTAAATTGTAAAAAGACACTGATTATGGTCGTCACTAGGAAGAACAAAATACCACAATGTAATATACAAGTAAATGGGAATATTCTTCAACAAGTGAATCGGTACAATTATCTCGGAACAGTCATAACATCTGATGGGAGATGCCTTGATGAGATTAGAACAAGAATCGCCTTGGATAAAGTAGCCTTTAGCAAGATGAAAAACATACTGACCAATAAAAAGATGTCAATTGAAAAGAGAAAAAGAGTGTTGAGGTGCTACATAGAGCCTGTTCTTTTGTATGGATGTGAAACGTGGACAATGGGTAGTCAAGCTAAAAAAACATCTGATGGCTGCAGAAATGTGGTTTGTGTGGAAAAAACATAGAATACCATGGACAGACAGAAAAACCAATGACCAAGTACTACAGGAGACAAATGAAATTCGTAAATTGACTAGAGAAATTAGACGTAGACAGTCAGAATATTTTGGACATGTTATGAGAAGTTTATTGGAGAACTCAATGACAACTGGCAAGATCGAAGGGGACAGACCCAGAGGAAGACCGAGAAGTAAATACCTGGATGGCTGTTCCACATGGCATGGTGGGAACAGGAACCCTGAGCTGATCCACGACTCTGGTGATCGAGTGAAATGGCGAGTCATGACCACCCACGCTTTCCCGAATGGCACATGAATTGATTGATCAATTGAGGAATTATCATAATATCATTTATCATGAACAAACTCACGTGTATTGTTTGTCGCTCACAGAAGTAAAAGAAGTGGAGACTAGTAGATGAACTAGACAACACACGAATTGAAAGCTATACTTACCGACCGGGATTCGAACCTTTTATCTCCAAATGACGACAGCGCCTCGCTGCAGGAACAATTGCACTTCGACGCATGACCAACTAATTTAGTCACCTTTCTAATCGTTATTTGGAGGTGACAGGTTCCAATCCCGACCGGTCTGGTGCGTCGTCTAGTCTCTACTTCCTCTTATGAGTGTCAGTGTGTTTATTTGCATTGAGTAGTTTGCCATTGCATTCTGAACGACTGAAGCTCATACTAATGTTTCGCAAATGAAACTGAACGCGGTCCGCAGGTTTTGAATCGCGTTCGTTATCCCTTTGCTACAGACGCCAATGGCACACTACTGGACGGAAACGTGCTTCATAAATCACACACGGCTGGAATCGATTGTTCTCTCCAAACTTTCATGACGTTCCAAGTGACCAAAATATTTAAATTTTCTTTGTTTTATAGTGTTTAGTAGCCAACCTTCTTCCATATTCAGCTCTCGTCAGTATGAATGCATTTTTGTTTTCCTTTTCTGTATCCAAGATATTCTTAGAACTCGTCTATAACATTTATATTCAAAGGCATTTATGCGCTGTTCAGCTTGTTTAGTAAGTCTCCGGCTTTCACAGGCGTATATTGCAATGAGACAGATGCATGCTTATAATAATCTAATTTTTGTAGGTCTGTTATTCCCACGCTACATTTTATTAAGTTGTTCTAGTTTTTAAAGAGTAATAGACATTCGTCTCTTAATTTCTTTCATTGCGTCTCCGTTGTTAGTAATTAATGACCCAAGATATTCGAAATTGTCTACCACCTCCAATTTTTCCTCATTAACATATATTTCTTTGCCTGTAGTATTTTTATCTGTACGCATTATCTTTGTCTTTGCTAAGTTAAGATATAAGAATGACAGAGATACACTGGTGACGGTCCAATTACCGCATGTTCAAAACAGGTTTTCCCAATATAAAAGTTGAATAAGTAAGCTTGTTGCAGGGATTGGCAGATGATATGTGCAACACTCAGTACTCCGAGTTAAAGCCATACGGAAACAATCAGAATGCAGCTAGTATCATTATTATTGGGACTCTTTGCTGGTTGTTGAAGAATGGGACGGAGCACGTATGGGAGTGTTCCAAGCGCTGTGAAATCGGTTCTTGTCTCAACTCAACTCAACTCAACTCAACTCAACTCAGGTCGCATAAAGTCCGTTTACTTGCCTGTGCTCCGGTCTGTTTCATCTGTCCTTTGTTCTCATAATTTATATCATCCGAGAAATCCCTGCTCGGGTGTGTCTGCTCGTCCTCCCTGTCTATGTTTCTGTCTGTCTACTATATGTTCCGTGTCCATTTTCTGGCATGTCTTTACTTACATCTTTCTTTCTTTCTTTCTTTCTTTCTTTTTTTCTTTTTTTCTTTTTTTCTTTCTTTCTTTTTTTTCTGTCGTGCTTTTTTTTCTTCTTGCCTCCCCCCTCTCCTCTTCACCCTCTTTCTCCTTACTTGACCTGTCTGTCTATTTGTCTGCAGCATATTCTTTATTTTCACTTCCATGTTCGTACCGTATGTCATTCCATCTTTGCCTAATTTAGTCCACCTTCTATAGTTCTATCCATGAGCTTTCGACTGCCACTATCTCTGTACGTATTTTAATGTATTTATTTTCTGGCATCTTTGACTAGTTTTCAACGCATCTATACTTTATATGGCTCGTGTTGTATTTTGTAATTATATATACAGTATGTTACAAATCAATATCAGGTATAGTGATATTAGAGATTCATACATGCATGTATACGTATGGTTAGACGTGGTACGGTAGTGAGATATTAGAGATTCATACATGCATGTATACGTATATATAGACGTGGTACGGTAGTGATATATTAGAGATTAATACAGGCATTTATACGTATGGTTAGACGTGATACGGTAATGAGATATTAGAGATTCATGCATGCCGTATGGTTAGACATGGTAAGGTAGTGAGATATTAGAGATTCATGCATGCATGTATACGTATGGTTAGACGTGGTACGGTAGTGAGATATTAGCGATTCATACATGCATGTATACGTATGGTTAGACGTGGTAGGGTAGTGAGATATTAGAGATTCATGCATGCACGTATACGTATGGTTAGACGTGGTACGGTAGTGAGATATTAGCGATTCATACATGCATGTATACGTATGGTTAGACGTGGTACGGTAGTGAGATATTAGCGATTCATGCATGCATGTATACGTATGGTTAGACGTGGTACGGTAGTGAGATATTAGCGATTCATACATGCATGTATACGTATGGTTAGACGTGGTACGGTAGTGAGATATTAGCGATTCATACATGCATGTATACGTATATATAGACGTGGTACGGTAGTGAGATATTAGAGATTCATGCATGCCGTATGGTTAGACATGGTAAGGTAGTGATATATTAGAGATTCATGCATGCATTTATACGTGTGGTTAGACGTGATACGGTAGTGAGATATTAGCGATTCATACATGCATGTATACGTATGGTTAGACGTGGTACGGTAGTGAGATATTAGCGATTCATACATGCATGTATACGTATATATAGACGTAGTAAGGTAGTGATATATTAGAGATTCATGCATGCCGTATGGTTAGACGTGGTACGGTAGTGAGATATTAGAGATTCATGCATGCCGTATGGTTAGACTTGGTAAGGTAGTAATATATTAGAGATTCATGCATGCCGTATGGTTAGACTTGGTAAGGTAGTAATATATTAGAGGTTCATGCATGTCGTATGGTTAGACTTGGTAAGGTAGTAATATATTAGAGATTCATGCATGCCGTATGGTTAGACTTGGTAAGGTAGTAATATATTAGAGATTCATGCATGTCCTATGGTTAGACTTGGTAAGGTAGTAATATATTAGAGATTCATGCATGCCGTATGGTTAGACTTGGTAAGGTAGTAATATATTAGAGATTCATGCATGCCGTATGGTTAGACTTGGTACGGTAGTAATATATTAGAGATTCATGCATGCCGTATGGTTAGACTTGGTAAGGTAGTAATATATTAGAGATTCATGCATGCCGTATGGTTGGACGTGGGAAGGTAGTGATTGTCCAGTTACCAGATGCAGTCGGTTCATTTTTTTTCGTTCGCTTGCTTTGAACTCAAGCGTGGTCCATACACGTACTTCTATTTCTAGTGGACTGGACTGATTTCTGCGTGTGAATTAGCTTTCCTTATTACCAGTGCCCCTAGCTATTAGGCGAACCCGCTCCGACTTCTGAGGTACTTGTAATTTACCTCCCCAAGTCTTGAAGGAACAGTCATTTGAACCTGCTACTTAACATCAACTCACCGGATGTTTATGACCATTCGCCCGTGCTGACTCCCAAGTCGGTTGATGTAAACGAAGTACCCAGCCATTCTCATTTCTATTTCCTTCAACTGTGCTTTACTTATATAAACGTAGTTTAAAATTCCTTGTTTTAGAATTGATCAAAACAATATACTCGTGCTCTAATTACATAATTTGCAAGCAAGGGAAAACCACCACATATTATTTTCCGAAGACACTCTTCACGAGTATTTAAAACACATTGCGTTAATGTGGATTCGAACAGGTGGTCAATGTGTCTATAGTTCAGCGCGCTAGCCATTTGCTAACTGATCGCTAATCTGAGGTTAATGTAGCGTTCAATGGCGACGGAAACATCTTAATCTGTTCTCCAGCATCGCTCTCGCCATGTGCACGCATGGGCAGACCTCGCGTTATGAGAGAAATCGCTTCACATCCGACATCGATTATTGAACGTGTGGCAATGACAATAAGAGATGATTGTGTGCAATCAATTTATCAAGTGTTGAATCCACGATAAGCGATGATTGTGTTCAATCTTTCCATCAAGTGGTTGTTCCTCAATGAGTGATGATTGTGTTTAATCAATTAATCAAGAGTTAGTTCTTCAATAAGAGATGATTATGTTCAATTATTCCATTAAGAGTTGATTCCTCAATAAGAAATGATTGTGTTCAATAAATCCACCAAGTTTTGACTCAACAATAATAGGCTATAATTGTGTTTCATCAATCCATCAAATATGTCTGAACAATGAAGATTTGTTGTAACCGATTAGCAACACTCACCTTCTTTCGCTCTGTTTATATATATATATATATATATATATATATATATATATATATATATATATATATATATATATATATATATATATATATATATATATTGCATATTCTTTACAGGACATCGCTGTCAACACCAGCATCTTTCAGTTGTATATATATATATATATATATATATATATATATATATAATATATATATATATATATATATATATATATATATATATATATATATATATATATATATTAATGTTATCTTACAGTTTTAGAGGTTCTATTTTGTATTCGATCACTTTTAACTCAAGTGTATTCCATGTACGTGTTACTACTTGTTTTGCTTGGGAATAAGCTTTCCCTATTACCAGTATCCTTCGCCAACAGGCGAACCCACTCCGATTTCTTAGGTACTTGTAATTAACGGCCCCAATTCAACATTACAGTCTAGCTGACCGGTGTAGGGGTTGAACCCGCTACCTCGGAAAGAGCACAACGGAAGTTTAAGAGCTAACGCTCGTATCCATTCGGCCATGCTGACCACCATCTTACCATTTATGATATCTAATTCTTCCATTAAGAGAACGCTTGCGACTGCCACATATCACTACGCCGCGTATCGTTGAAAAGAGTCCTTCCTATACTTGCATTTTCTTTTCCACACGAAACTGGATTTCGTGTGGAGTGTTTTTTAATCTGTCAGCGGTTGTTTCTATTGGGAACTACGTGTTCGGAAAATGGCGGCGGCCGGTTGCTGAACTAGCTACTTTTGCATAATGCAGTAATGTGTAGAAAGCTGCTGCTTTTCTAGTGACTGCCGCTTCCAACGACGATGAACTGTAATTTTCGTGGCGGACTGTTGTATTGGCATTCTAGCATCGGCCTTATGCGTGTACTTGCCTGTGTGTGCTGTTGGGTTGTCGGCACTGCTGTCGGTTCCACTCTTCAAATGGGACAGTGAGGGGCATTTTGTGTTATATTCACTGACACAGGAACGAAGCATAATTGGGCAACTCTTTGCCGTGAAGTTGTAACCCCGACTAATTAACTAATTTTCCAAATAAACAAGGACACTAGTGAGATAACTGAGAAGCAACTATGATGAGGAAATGTGGTTTCTGAGGAAAATGCAAACAACTACATGAATGGATTTAAAAAAAAAAACAACCTATAAGTACCAAAAATAAACAATAAAAGAACAACAACACAAAAAAAAAGAGCAATACAACAAATTACAAGAACAATTTAAAAATAACTAAAGAACAAAAAATAAATAAATAAATATATAAAAATCAACAGCAACAGATCTAAAAACAAAACAAGATGAAACAACAAAAGAACAACAACAACAACAAAATAAAAAAAATTAAATACAATAATGCAAAAATGAAATAACAATATAGGCAGCAACAACAAAAGAGCAAAGGAAGAAGAAAGTTAAAAAGAATAATAAAATAAAAATAATAAAAGCACAATAAATTAGAATAACAAGAGAAAAAAACAAAAATGACAAAAGATCACACACACACACACACACACACACACACACACACACACACTCACACACACACACACACACACACACATACACACACACATATCTATATCTATAAACAGAGTATATGTTTGTGTGTTTGTGGGTATTTATGTATTGGATGCGTTCGATAACGGTACATCCGATTGAGATGAAATTTTCTACACGTCTTCCTTTCATTCCTGTGCAACCGACTATAATAATTTCTTAATGTAAAATCTTCTACTTATTTAATAACATTTACTTTTCCATTTTCATTATATAATGACTATATAGCAGGGGGACTTCACTCTAGAAAAGTTATTTCAAGGGGCGTAACTTTTAATAACATTTCTATATATTTTATAGTCATATTGTTGGACTTACTTGCACTATTGTTAAACTCTTTGTCTATAGTTATTTTCAGGCATGTGAGTTATAATAAATAATGATATAATCTTAAAGGCGTTTTCAAAGTTTGCATAAAAATAATGCATAATGCATAACATTGTAACCCATCTTTTTCTGCTTACAGAACTTATCAACTGTCATGTCGGTGATTAAAAACTGTTTTCATTAAAAATAATGAATGGTGTGTGGAAGGACATTCTTTTAAGTTACTGTGCGCCAGGAGCTGGGCGAAACCACGCCGGGTCAGATAGATAGACAGACAGACAGATAGTCGAGAACGGAAGCTTATTTGACTACTTATATGAATTAAATGACATCTCCCCACCAGGGGCTGGGTGATGCCGGGCCGGGTCAGACAGACAGACAGATAAACAGACAGTCGGGAACGTGGCATGGTCGAGAAAGGAGCACGGAGCTATTCCACGACTCTGGTGATCGAGTGAGATGGCAAAACATGACAGCCCACACTTATCGGCATGGCACATGATGAAGATGATGATGATGATGATGATAATGATGATTTTGATGATGATGATGATGATGAGTGGCGTCAAAACAGACAGAACGACAACCGCCTATAAACAAATCATTTTGGTGTGCAATGGTTTTAGATATTAAAACGATGCACTTGGACCGTTGGACAGTTATTTGTAATCGTGTGTGGGATGGTAGACATCGTTGGCACGACGCTGGAATTAGATTAAAATAACAACGTGGCGTTGCGCTAAAATACGATGGGAAGTCAATAAGAAAGTCACAAATGGCTGTAGAAAAAAATAACTAAATATCATAACAACTTGAAACCAATTTATTTGTATACATACAATATCCCTTTATTTTGCAACATAAATTCCACCAACATTGATGCACTTATCTCATCGTTATATCAGTCTTCCTTAAACGGTCGCATAGAACTGTGTGCTCTGTTTTCTAAACCACGTTTTCACTTCACATTCAACTTCGGCGCCATTCGCTACATGTCTCCCGCCAAGGTGGGTTTTCAGTGGACCAAAAAGGTGGAAATCGCTACAGTCTATCGATATTCGACTGTCACTGTCTAATCATCTCCTCCACCCTCTGCACGGATGCTTCTGTTGCAATCTCAACAGGACGATCGGATCCGATTTCATCATCAAGTTTAGAGCGTCCTTGAGAAAAATTTTCTACCTAGCTATGCACCGCTTTCGGGGACAAACATTTGTCAGCATAAACAGGAAGAATTTCCATACAAATGTCCTTTGCAGGCAGTCCTTTTGCCCACAAAAAAAAAAAAAAAAACAACGCACAACAGCACGTTTCTCTTTGCTTGTACACTCCCGAAATACAGTCGCCATTTTGTTTATGCGCTGCTCATGCACACGAGACACTTAGCACCACCTGACTAACAGGAATATAAAGCTCGATGTTGCTGTCACCTAATGACACATGTAGAAAACATCAACAACATTTACCTGCCATCCCAGAAAATTGCGCGACTTACTTATTGACTCGCCTTCATACATGTTTACATGGCTTTCTTTCTTTCTTTCTTTCTTTCTTTCTTTCTTTCTTTCTTCTTTCTTTCTTTCTTTCTTTCTTTCTTTCTTTCTTTCTTTCTTTCTTGCTTTCTTTCTTTCTTTCTTTCTTTCTTTATTTATGTATGTAATGTATTTATTTCTGTCGTTTTTCTTTTTTTTCTCTATGTCACTCTTGCTATTTTTCTTTCTTCCTCCCCCTCTTTCTTCTTCTTCTTCTTCTTCTTCTTCTTCTTCTTCTTCTTCTTCTTCTTCTTCTTCTTCTTCTTCTTCTTATTATTATTATTATTATTATTATTATTATTATCCTCGTTATTACTATTAGTATTATTCATCAGAGTTTCACGTCAACACATGATTTGCAGTCAAAAGTAGTAAAGTAAGCTGAGCCAAAAGTGCATACTATTCAAATAATCCTAATACATAGAAGTCTACCTTTGCAAAACTCTTAAAGTGATGTTCTGTATGGAAAAGCTTAAATTCCTACACCATAGAATGGCGTTCAATGAACGACCTTTTTCAAATCCGCCCTCCGTGAATGTATAGCCAAAGACAATGCACATACAGTCACAATTGAGGCGTTGCAAACAGTAATTGCCGATCGTGTCATGTACACCTAGAATCAACAACAGAACTGACAAAATGCCCCGTCAGATGTCCCGTAGAAGAATTGTCCCGAACAGCATACAACTTCCTACAAGGTAAAATAAACAGCTTCTGTTGCTGAAGCATCAATAGGTAGCGAACGAGTCGTCGGGAGAGGAAGGGTTGTTTGTGTAATTTACATTTAAAGAGGAAGTGATATTTCATTATTCAGAAGGTTTTCGTGTTCGTTGTTGTATTATAGTTATGTTATTTATTGAGCTGTCCTTTGTTTATTTATTTTTAATGTCGTGTAAACGACCGTTCTCCGTGAGTTCCTGGTGACGCAGAGATAATTGCAAAAACAAATCAACATAACGCAGCGATAACACTATGACACGAAGACAAAACGTAGGCAGGCATGAAAGCATAAGACATAGCTTGAAGTCAAAATATACGCAGAAAATGTTGCTGAAATTAATGATGTTATGAATATTATAAAATAGACACAAAATATGTAGTTAGTTTGTTATTTAGTTAGTCAGTTAGGTATTAGTTAAATAGATAGTTAGTTAGTTGGATGGTTGATTGACTGGCTGGTTGGTTGTTTGGGTGGATTATATCTTGGTTAGTTAGTTAGTTAGTCAACAGATAATCCTCACTACACATCGAAGTATTAGTGCAGAATCGAACCCACAACATTCGGATCACGAGGTAATCAGCGTAACCACGGAAGATGCCTTGGGGACTGTTCAATAGTAGCCAGACGCAGACTGGCCGTAGTCATGCAGAGGTCAAACAGTTTTAACTGATTCAGTGCCAAACAAAACAGTGGGGTTAGACCAAACATGTACACAATCAAATAAACAAGTATTATAATGTAAATTTCAATTCACCGACCATTGAAATTGCGGAAGATACCACGAAGAAAAACAATTAGCACATTCATCCTAGTATGGCGATAGATCGTCCTTTTGTTCAAATAGGACATCACATTTGGCGATATATCGCCCTTCTGGGAGGTCACGGTTGTCGAAATAATATCTATCGGCACTAAAATCAGTTAAAAGTTGTTAATATGTTAGCAGCCATGTTGTATTATATATCCAATAAATCAGGGTGTGCAGGGAAAGCTACAGTATTGCTATTTCAACTATAATATAATTCATTAGTCAATGACAATTATGAGAAGTGTGAATAAGACAAATGATCATCATATGGCACTTAATCAGTTACGTTAAGTTGAGTTGAGCTAAGAAATGGCATCACTGCACTCAGGACATTTTTACACGTTCTTCGTCCCCTCGTTCAACTGCCAGCGGAGAGTCATACTGCTAAATGTTCCAACTGCTATCTGATTGACAGTTCGTCTGGTCTTCCCTCTCAGATTTGAGATTCGTCCAGAGGCCCTGCCGTTCCTCTGTCACATCATTATCTTCACATACGGATACTCAGTGCGTTCCACTGCTTTCTCCAGCTGGTCCAAAATGCGCCCGACCACCTCTCCCTTGTCTATAGGTAATCTACCATCGAGATGTGCATTCCCTGCCAGCATATCAGCCGGTTCATTCACCCGCACCCCAACATGACCAGGGCAGAAAATCCATATGTCTCACATCTGTGACCTCTAAAGCGAGACGAGCCAATCCACACGAAACATTCCTTTCTCCACCTTACTAAGCATGCTCCGTGAGTCCATAATAAATGCAGCGTGTGCGGCAAGGGTCTCCTCCAACCATCCGAAGGTTGATATTACTTCAAACACTTCCATTCTTATGAAAACGAACCCACGGCACTCGGAACGACTAGAACACTTCACCACACAGCTTCATCACTCCTTGCTTGAGAATCAATAAGCAAGTGTACATAGTTCGTTCGTCTGTTCGTTAGTTCCCAGTTTATCGATGGCTATAACCAGGTAAGGCGCCAATCCAACATGCCTGATAGTGCAACGCGAAGCTGCACTGACAGATGCACACTTAGATGACAAGTCATGCAAGTATTTGTCCAGATTTAGCGTCACATGTCGACATTTACCCACACCACAAGAGATATAAGCTAAACTGACAATTGTGACTTGCGCTAGCGTTGACAGTTTTGGAGTTTAGCATGCGAATATGCTAAAACCCGGGAACACACTGGTGTCGCCGCAACGTCCATATTGCTATTGTGCTCGTGTTTTGACGAAAATATGAACAGACAGAAAAACCAATGGGCAAGTCCTACAAGAAACAAATGAAAACGTAAACTGTTTAAAACAACATAAGACGTAAAACAGTCAAAATTTTTTGGACATGTTATGGGAAGAAATAAACTGGAGAACTTGTAGACATCTGGCAAGATTGAAGGGAAAATAACAGGCGACGGCAGAGAAGTAAATATATGGATAGCGTGGCTACGTGGCCAGGTCGAGACAAGAACACAGAGCTGGTCTACGACTCTGGTGATCGCGTGAGATGATGAAACATGACCGCCCACAGTTGTAAGCATGGAATATGATGATGATGGCCATGCTTTAGCAAAGCTTACCATCAACTTCTCGTTTCTTGTTGTTGTTGTTGTTGTTGTTGTTGTTGACTGTTTTTCTGTGTGTGTGATTCATTTATTGTATTTTGAAATATGTACTGCAGTTCCACTAATTCCAGTCATCTTCGTAATCTGTCAGGTTTTCGTCGATTTTGATATTCCATTTCTTTATTATTTGCTTTACTCAAATATAGTGAGGCGTTGGCAATTGGGCTGTTTCAATCGGTTTTGTGCAAATAGAAAGAGTTCGTGTTAAATTTAATATTACCATGGGGACAAAAGATGTTCCACAGTAGAACAATACCTGTGCCTTTGTGTTTTAATTGGTTCAGCTTAATTAAGTATTATTCATTTATTCACTCCTTATGATATATAACTCTGCAGATGCACCTGACGAGATGCAGAGAAACAATCCAGGCAATAAATCGTGCAATATATTATTTGTGGCTTCTGTTTTCATTAGCTATACGTTTACTGTTTATGTTTTTCATATTGTTGTATGGGTGTACGTTTACTGTTTATCTTTTTCATATAGTTGTATGGGTATACGTTTACTGTTTATGTTTTTCATATAGTTGTATGGGTGTACGTTTACTCTTGATGTTTTCATATTGTTGTATGGGTGTACGTTTACTCTTTATGTTTTTCATATTGTTGTATGGGTGTACGTTTACTGTTTATGTTTTTCATATAGTTGTATGGGTGTACGTTTACTGTTTATGTTTTTCATATTGTTGTATGGGTGTACGTTTACTGTTTATGTTTTTAATATTGTTGTATGGGTGTACGTTTACTGTTTATGTTTTTCATATAGTTGTATGGGTGTACGTTTACTGTTTATGTTTTTCATATTGTTGTATGGGTGTACGTTTACTGTTTATGTTTTTCATATTGTTGTATGGGTGTACGTTTACTCTTGATGTGTTTCATATTGTTGTATGGGTGTACGTTTACTGTTTATGTTTTTCATATTGTTGTATGGGTGTACGTTTACTGTTTATGTTTTTCATATTGTTGTATGGGTGTACGTTTACTGTTTATCTTTTTCATATAGTTGTATGGGTATACGTTTACTGTTTATGTTTTTCATATAGTTGTATGGGTGTACGTTTACTCTTGATGTTTTTCATATTGTTGTATGGGTGTACGTTTACTCTTTATGTTTTTCATATTGTTGTATGGGTGTACGTTTACTGTTTATATTTTTCATATTGTTGTATGGGTGTACGTTTACACTTTATGTTTTTCATATTGTTGTATGGGTATACGTTTACTGTTTATGTTTTTCATATAGTTGTATGGGTGTACGTTTACTTATTTTTCCCATATTGTTGTATGGGTGTACGTTTACTTTTTACGTTTTTCATATAGTTGTATGGGTGTACGTTTACTCTTGATGTTGTTCATATTGTTGTATGGGTGTACGTTTACTGTTTATGTTTTTCATATTGTTGTATGGGTGTACGTTTACTCTTTATGTTTTTCATATTGTTGTATGGGTATACGTTTACTGTTTATGTTTTTCATATTGTTGTATGGGTGTACGTTTACTCTTGATGTTTTTCATATTGTTTTATGGGTGTACGTTACTGTTTATGTTTTTCATATTGTTGTATGGGTGTACGTTTACTCTTGATGTTTTTCATATTGTTGTATGGGTATACGTTTACTGTTTATGTTTTTCATATAGTTGTATGGGTGTACGTTTACTCTTGATGTTTTTCATATTGTTGTATGGGTGTACGTTACTCTTTATGTTTTTCATATAGTTGTATGGGTGTACGTTTACTCTTGATGTTTTTCATATTGTTGTATGGGTGTACGTTTACTGTTTATGTTTTTCATATTGTTGTATGGGTGTACGTTTTTTGTTTATGTTTTTCATATAGTTGTATGGGTGTACGTTTACTTTTTATGTTTTTCATATTGTTGTATGGGTGTACGTTTACTCTTGATGTTTTTCATATTGTTGTATGGGTGTACGTTTACTGTTTATGTTTTTCATATAGTTGTATGGGTGTACGTTTACTCTTGATGTTTTTCATATTGTTGTATGGGTGTACGTTTACTGTTTATGTTTTTCATATTGTTGTATGGGTGTACGTTTACTCTTGATGTGTTTCATATTGTTGTATGGGTGTACGTTTACTGTTTATGTTTTTCATATTGTTGTATGGGTGTACGTTTACTGTTTATGTTTTTCATATTGTTGTATGGGTGTACGTTTACTGTTTATCTTTTTCATATAGTTGTATGGGTATACGTTTACTGTTTATGTTTTTCATATAGTTGTATGGGTGTACGTTTACTCTTGATGTTTTTCATATTGTTGTATGGGTGTACGTTTACTCTTTATGTTTTTCATATTGTTGTATGGGTGTACGTTTACTGTTTATATTTTTCATATTGTTGTATGGGTGTACGTTTACTCTTTATGTTTTTCATATTGTTGTATGGGTATACGTTTACTGTTTATGTTTTTCATATAGTTGTATGGGTGTACGTTTACTTATTTTTCCCATATTGTTGTATGGGTGTACGTTTACTTTTTACGTTTTTCATATAGTTGTATGGGTGTACGTTTACTCTTGATGTTGTTCATATTGTTGTATGGGTGTACGTTTACTGTTTATGTTTTTCATATTGTTGTATGGGTGTACGTTTACTCTTTATGTTTTTCATATTGTTGTATGGGTATACGTTTACTGTTTATGTTTTTCATATTGTTGTATGGGTGTACGTTTACTCTTGATGTTTTTCATATTGTTTTATGGGTGTACGTTACTGTTTATGTTTTTCATATTGTTGTATGGGTGTACGTTTACTCTTGATGTTTTTCATATTGTTGTATGGGTATACGTTTACTGTTTATGTTTTTCATATAGTTGTATGGGTGTACGTTTACTCTTGATGTTTTTCATATTGTTGTATGGTGTACGTTACTCTTTATGTTTTTCATATAGTTGTATGGGTGTACGTTTACTCTTGATGTTTTTCATATTGTTGTATGGGTGTACGTTTACTGTTTATGTTTTTCATATTGTTGTATGGGTGTACGTTTTTTGTTTATGTTTTTCATATAGTTGTATGGGTGTACGTTTACTTTTTATGTTTTTCATATTGTTGTATGGGTGTACGTTTACTCTTGATGTTTTTCATATTGTTGTATGGGTGTACGTTTACTGTTTATGTTTTTCATATAGTTGTATGGGTGTACGTTTACTCTTGATGTTTTTCATATTGTTGTATGGGTGTACGTTTACTGTTTATGTTTTTCATATTGTTGTATGGGTGTACGTTTACTCTTTATGTTTTTCATATTGTTGTATGGGTATACGTTTACTGTTTATGTTTTTCATATAGTTGTATGGGTGTACGTTTACTCTTGATGTTTTTCATATTGTTGTATGGGTGTACGTTTACTGTTTATGTTTTTCATATTGTTGTATGGGTGTACGTTTACTCTTTATGTTTTTCATATTGTTGTATGGGTGTACGTTTACTCTTGATGTTTTTCATATAGTTGTATGGGTGTACGTTTACTCTTTATGTTTTTCATATTGTTGTATGGGTGTACGTTTACTCTTTATATTTTTCATATAGTTGTATGGGTGTACGTTTACTCTTGATGTTTTTCATATTGTTGTATGGGTGTACGTTTACTCTTTATGTTTTTCATATTGTTGTATGGGTGTACGTTTACTGTTTATGGTTTTCATATTGTTGTATGGGTGTACGTTTACTTTTTATGTTTTTCATATAGTTGTATGGGTGTACGTTTACTCTTGATGTTTTTCATATTGTTGTATGGGTGTACGTTTACTGTTTATGTTTTTCATATTGTTGTTTGGGTGTACGTTTACTCTTTATGTTTTTCATATTGTTGTATGGGTATACGTTTACTGTTTATGTTTTTCATATAGTTGTATGGGTGTACGTTTACTCTTGATGTTTTTCATATTGTTGTATGGGTGTACGTTTACTGTTTATGTTTTTCATATTGTTGTATGGGTGTACGTTTACTCTTTATGTTTTTCATATTGTTGTATGGGTGTACGTTTACTCTTGATGTTTTTCATATAGTTGTATGGGTGTACGTTTACTCTTGATGTTTTTCATATTGTTGTATTGGTGTACGTTTACTCTTTATGTTTTTCATATTGTTGTATGGGTGTACGTTTACTGTTTATGTTTTTCATATTGTTGTATGGGTGTACGTTTACTCTTTATGTTTTTCATATAGTTGTATGGGTGTACGTTTACTCTTGATGTTTTTCATATTGTTGTATGGGTGTACGTTTACTCTTTATGTTTTTCATATTTTTGTATGGGTGTACATTTACTGTTTATGTTTTTCATATTGTTGTATGGGTGTACGTTTACTTTTTATGTTTTTCATATAGTTGTATGGGTGTACGTTTGCTGTTTATGTTTTTCATATTATTGTTTGCGTGTACGTTTACTGTTTGTGTGCTGACGAAGGCTGTAGCCGCAACGTCGATTTTGCTACCTGTGATCGTATTCTATACTGTGTTTGCAAAGTCTCACTACACTTTTTATATAGAACAATTTTGAAAAATCAAGTACATGATATCATCAAAAATGTGCTCCACAGTACATCGTGAAGCAATATGTAGCGAATGACTGTCGTCTGCCGGAGGAATTCGTTGCACTCCAAAATGAATGGTGTTATCAACGGTAGAAATAATTATTTTGGTTTTAAAATTTGTTCTGCATATAAAGTGTATTGAGACTAGACAAAGACTCTGCAGTAATATTTTCTAGAAAACGCACGTTTTCTGGTGATGCATTCATTGGGTGTTCAATAGCTGGCTGTGCGCAAAGGGGTTACGGACGCAGTTCGTAATTCCGCATACCGCATTCAAAACACAACTGTGGGCGATTTGGCAGCAGACCGCCTTGCGTTGGTTTTCTATGAAATGGTATGGGTGCCGGTCGTTCAGAAAGCAATGAAAACCTACAGAACGTAAATGTGCCCACGAAGTACGAACAGCCTAAAATTGCTAGGGTTAACTGCAACGTCATGTAAAGGATATGGAATTAACTATAAAAAAGTCCAATGGTCGCGTCATAACGTGAGGAGGGAGCTGGAGATGTGGAGACTAATACACTTACAGCATTTCACCCCGTCAGCCACCTAAGTCTATTAAATTGTACTTTCTACATTCAAACTGATATGGAAAATAAAAGCTGCACTAGCACAGTAGCCATCTTGCTGGCCTGTCTTTCCATCCATCCATCCATCCATCATGTGGCATGCCGATAAGTGTGGGCGGTCATGTTTTGCCATCATCAGAGTTGTGGATCAGCTCCGTGTTTCTGTCTCGACCATGCCACGTGGCCAAGCCATTCAGGTATTTACTTCTCAGTCTTCCTTCCTCTTGGTCTCTTCCCTTCGATCTTGCCAATCGTCCCCAAGTTCCCCAATTCATTTCTTCTCATAACATGCCCAAACAATTTTGACTGTCCACGTCTAATGACTCTAATCAGTTTACGATCTTCATTTATTTCTTGAAGGACGTGTTCATTGTTTTTTTTTTTTTTTTTCTGTCCATGGTATTCTTTGCATTTTCCTCAGAAACAACATTTCCACAGCCATCAGATGTTTTTCAGCTTGACTACTCATTGTCCACGCTTCACATCCATACTAAAGTACAGGTTCTATGTAGCACCTCAACACTCTTTTTCTCGTTTCTATTGATATCCTTTTATTGGTCAGTATTTTGACAATTCTTGTTCTAATCTTTTCAGGGCATATCCCTTAAGATATTATAACTGTTCCGAGATAACTGTATCGATTAACTTACTTAAGAATATGCCCATTTACTCGCATATCACATTGCGGTATTTCCTGTCTTTCAGATTTTCATATATTCAGTTACCCATCGAGTGAGATTTTTATTTTTAAAACTATGTTCCTCAGGTCGACCTGGTCTAAATTTGGTACTAGAACATGCTCTGTGGTGGTACTCACATCATCTCCATCAAGTGCTGACTGTTCTTTAAAAATATGAGTGTCAGCACATATACCACATCTGTCCGCCTGATATTGGCTACCCCAGCTCTGTGTGTCTATACACATATGGGGTCACCACATATACCACATCGGTTCTCCTGATATTGGCTACCCCAGCTCTGGGTGACTGTGTGCTATAAAAATAAAGGTTTAGCACCACAAGCCTCCAATGTGTGCAGAAGTGCACTATATTTTCTTACGATATGAGAGCTCATGTCAATTTTTAAAATCCGTCTGGATGAGATTTGAACTCATTGACCATCGACCAGCAGGAGGCGTCTAACCACAACACTACAATGGCTTGCTTGTATGTACATAGTAAGCCTAGCTGTGTGTCTGTCTGTCTGGCTTCCGTTTATATTTGTCTCTGTGTCTATTTATCTGTGTGACTATATCCCTATATATCTATATAGGGATATACCAATTGTGTGTGTGCGGGTGGTCTGTTTGTCTGCGATTATCTCTATTTATCTTTGCATATATTTATCTGATTGCGACCCTGCCTCGTTTTCTGTGCATCTGTATATGTACCCGCGTTGTATCCTGTAATTATGTGTAGTGTACGCCAGAAATCAATAGCATGTATGGAGATCGTTAGTGGAGATTTGTACATACCTATCTGTATAAATAATGATTGGCAATTTCGACAACAGCTGCAGGCGATTTAGAAGCAGACCAAAATATGTTGATTTTTAACAAACGTATGAGCGTCGATCATTCAGAAAGCAATGGTACAATCCCACTCTACCCCCACAAAAAACGTTAGTTGCAGAAATTTGAGGACATCGCAATATACCCGAGCATGTTTGGACCATTTGTGATTTAACAGACAAATTTACGTTCAGTATCAATTGATTTAGGATCTACAACAATTAGTAGATGCGGTTGTTGCACACAGTGAATAACTAGAGTTAGAATTAAATTGTAAAAAGACACTGATTATGGTCGTCACTAGGAAGAACAAAATACCACAATGTAATATACAAGTAAATGGGAATATTCTTCAACAAGTGAATCGGTACAATTATCTCGGAACAGTCATAACATCTGATGGGAGATGCCTTGATGAGATTAGAACAAGAATCGCCTTGGATAAAGTAGCCTTTAGCAAGATGAAAAACATACTGACCAATAAAAAGATGTCAATTGAAACGAGAAAAAGAGTGTTGAGGTGCTACATAGAGCCTGTTCTTTTGTATGGATGTGAAACGTGGACAATGGGTAGTCAAGCTAAAAAAACATCTGATGGCTGCAGAAATGTGGTTTGTGTGGAAAAAACATAGAATACCATGGACAGACAGAAAAACCAATGACCAAGTACTACAGGAGACAAATGAAATTCGTAAATTGACTAGAGAAATTAGACGTAGACAGTCAGAATATTTTGGACATGTTATGAGAAGTTTATTGGAGAACTCAATGACAACTGGCAAGATCGAAGGGGACAGACCCAGAGGAAGACCGAGAAGTAAATACCTGGATGGCTGTTCCACATGACATGGTCGGAACAGGAACCCTGAGCTGATCCACGACTCTGGTGATCGAGTGAAATGGCGAGTCATGACCACCCACGCTTTCCCGAATGGCACATGATTGATTGATCAATTGAGGAATTATCATAATATCATTTATCATGAACAAACTCACGTGTATTGTTTGTCGCTCACAGAAGTAAAAGAAGTGGAGACTAGTAGATGAACTAGACAACACACGAATTGAAAGCTATACTTACCGACCGGTATTCGAACCTTTTATCTCCAAATGACGACAGCGCCTCGCTGCAGGAACAATTGCACTTCGACGCATGACCAACTAATTTAGTCACCTTTCTAATCGTTATTTGGAGGTGACAGGTTCCAATCCCGACCGGTCTGGTGCGTCGTCTAGTCTCTACTTCCTCTTATGAGTGTCAGTGTGTTTATTTGCATTGAGTAGTTTGCCATTGCATTCTGAACGACTGAAGCTCATACTAATGTTTCGCAAGTGAAACTGAACGCGGTCCGCAGGTTTTGAATCGCGTTCGTTATCCCTTTGCTACAGACGCCAATGGCACACTACTGGACGGAAACGTGCTTCATAAATCACACACGGCTGGAATCGATTGTTCTCTCCAAACTTTCATGACGTTCCAAGTGACCAAAATATTTAAATTTTCTTTGTTTTATAGTGTTTAGTAGCCAACCTTCTTCCATATTCAGCTCTCGTCGTATGAATGCATTTTTGTTTTCCTTTTCTGTATCCAAGATATTCTTAGAACTCGTCTATAACATTTATATTCAAAGGCATTTATGCGCTGTTCAGCTTGTTTAGTAAGTCTCCGGCTTTCACAGGCGTATATTGCAATGAGACAGATGCATGCTTATAATAATCTAATTTTTGTAGGTCTGTTATTCCCACGCTACATTTTATTAAGTTGTTCTAGTTTTTAAAGAGTAATAGACATTCGTCTCTTAATTTCTTTCATTGCGTCTCCGTTGTTAGTAATTAATGACCCAAGATATTCGAAATTGTCTACCACCTCCAATTTTTCCTCATTAACATATATTTCTTTGCCTGTAGTATTTTTATCTGTACGCATTATCTTTGTCTTTGCTAAGTTAAGATATAAGAATGACAGAGATACACTGGTGACGGTCCAATTACCGCATGTTCAAAACAGGTTTTCCCAATATAAAAGTTGAATAAGTAAGCTTGTTGCAGGGATTGGCAGATGATATGTGCAACACTCAGTACTCCGAGTTAAAGCCATACGGAAACAATCAGAATGCAGCTAGTATCATTATTATTGGGACTCTTTGCTGGTTGTTGAAGAATGGGACGGAGCACTTATGGGAGTGTTCCAAGCGCTGTGAAATCGGTTCTTGTCTCAACTCAACTCAACTCAACTCAACTCAACTCAACTCAGGTCGCATAAAGTCCGTTTACTTGCCTGTGCTCCGGTCTGTTTCATCTGTCCTTTGTTCTCATAATTTATATCATCCGAGAAATCCCTGCTCGGGTGTGTCTGCTCGTCCTCCCTGTCTATGTTTCTGTCTGTCTACTATATGTTCCGTGTCCATTTTCTGGCATGTCTTTACTTACATCTTTCTTTCTTTCTTTCTTTCTTTCTTTCTTTCTTTCTTTTTTTCTTTCTTTTTTTCTTTCTTTCTTTTTTTCTGTCGTGCTTTTTTTTCTTCTTGCCTCCCCCCTCTCCTCTTCACCCTCTTTCTCCTTACTTGACCTGTCTGTCTATTTGTCTGCAGCATATTCTTTATTTTCACTTCCATGTTCGTACCGTATGTCATTCCATCTTTGCCTAATTTAGTCCACCTTCTATAGTTCTATCCATGAGCTTTCGACTGCCACTATCTCTGTACGTATTTTAATGTATTTATTTTCTGGCATCTTTGACTAGTTTTCAACGCATCTATACTTTATATGGCTCGTGTTGTATTTTGTAATTATATATACAGTATGTTACAAATCAATATCAGGTATAGTGATATTAGAGATTCATACATGCATGTATACGTATGGTTAGACGTGGTACGGTAGTGAGATATTAGAGATTCATACATGCATGTATACGTATATATAGACGTGGTACGGTAGTGATATATTAGAGATTAATACAGGCATTTATACGTATGGTTAGACGTAATACGGTAATGAGATATTAGAGATTCATGCATGCCGTATGGTTAGACATGGTAAGGTAGTGAGATATTAGAGATTCATGCATGCATGTATACGTATGGTTAGACGTGGTACGGTAGTGAGATATTAGCGATTCATACATGCATGTATACGTATGGTTAGACGTGGTAGGGTAGTGAGATATTAGAGATTCATGCATGCACGTATACGTATGGTTAGACGTGGTACGGTAGTGAGATATTAGCGATTCATACATGCATGTATACGTATGGTTAGACGTGGTACGGTAGTGAGATATTAGCGATTCATGCATGCATGTATACGTATGGTTAGACGTGGTACGGTAGTGAGATATTAGCGATTCATACATGCATGTATACGTATGGTTAGACGTGGTACGGTAGTGAGATATTAGCGATTCATACATGCATGTATACGTATATATAGACGTGGTACGGTAGTGAGATATTAGAGATTCATGCATGCCGTATGGTTAGACATGGTAAGGTAGTGATATATTAGAGATTCATGCATGCATTTATACGTGTGGTTAGACGTGATACGGTAGTGAGATATTAGCGATTCATACATGCATGTATACGTATGGTTAGACGTGGTACGGTAGTGAGATATTAGCGATTCATACATGCATGTATACGTATATATAGACGTGGTAAGGTAGTGATATATTAGAGATTCATGCATGCCGTATGGTTAGACGTGGTACGGTAGTGAGATATTAGAGATTCATGCATGCCGTATGGTTAGACTTGGTAAGGTAGTAATATATTAGAGATTCATGCATGCCGTATGGTTAGACTTGGTAAGGTAGTAATATATTAGAGGTTCATGCATGTCGTATGGTTAGACTTGGTAAGGTAGTAATATATTAGAGATTCATGCATGCCGTATGGTTAGACTTGGTAAGGTAGTAATATATTAGAGATTCATGCATGTCCTATGGTTAGACTTGGTAAGGTAGTAATATATTAGAGATTCATGCATGCCGTATGGTTAGACTTGGTAAGGTAGTAATATATTAGAGATTCATGCATGCCGTATGGTTAGACTTGGTACGGTAGTAATATATTAGAGATTCATGCATGCCGTATGGTTAGACTTGGTAAGGTAGTAATATATTAGAGATTCATGCATGCCGTATGGTTGGACGTGGGAAGGTAGTGATTGTCCAGTTACCAGATGCAGTCGGTTCATTTTTTTTCGTTCGCTTGCTTTGAACTCAAGCGTGGTCCATACACGTACTTCTATTTCTAGTGGACTGGACTGATTTCTGCGTGTGGATTAGCTTTCCTTATTACCAGTGCCCCTAGCTATTAGGCGAACCCGCTCCGACTTCTGAGGTACTTGTAATTTACCTCCCCAAGTCTTGAAGGAACAGTCATTTGAACCTGCTACTTAACATCAACTCACCGGATGTTTATGACCATTCGCCCGTGCTGACTCCCAAGTCGGTTGATGTAAACGAAGTACCCAGCCATTCTCATTTCTATTTCCTTCAACTGTGCTTTACTTATATAAACGTAGTTTAAAATTCCTTGTTTTAGAATTGATCAAAACAATATACTCGTGCTCTAATTACATAATTTGCAAGCAAGGGAAAACCACCACATATTATTTTCCGAAGACACTCTTCACGAGTATTTAAAACACATTGCGTTTAATGTGGATTCGAACAGGTGGTCAATGTGTCTATAGTTCAGCGCGCTAGCCATTTGCTAACTGATCGCTAATCTGAGGTTAATGTAGCGTTCAATGGCGACGGAAACATCTTAATCTGTTCTCCAGCATCGCTCTCGCCATGTGCACGCATGGGCAGACCTCGCGTTATGAGAGAAATCGCTTCACATCCGACATCGATTATTGAACGTGTGGCAATGACAATAAGAGATGATTGTGTGCAATCAATTTATCAAGTGTTGAATCCACGATAAGCGATGATTGTGTTCAATCTTTCCATCAAGTGGTTGTTCCTCAATGAGTGATGATTGTGTTTAATCAATTAATCAAGAGTTAGTTCTTCAATAAGAGATGATTATGTTCAATTATTCCATTAAGAGTTGATTCCTCAATAAGAAATGATTGTGTTCAATAAATCCACCAAGTTTTGACTCAACAATAATAGGCTATAATTGTGTTTCATCAATCCATCAAATATGTCTGAACAATGAAGATTTGTTGTAACCGATTAGCAACACTCACCTTCTTTCGCTCTGTTTATATATATATATATATATATATATATATATATATATATATATATATATATATATATATATATATATATATATATATATATATATATATATATATATATATATTGCATATTCTTTACAGGACATCGCTGTCAACACCAGCATCTTTCAGTTGTATATATATATATATATATATATATATATATATATATATATATATATATATATATATATATATATATATATATATATTAATGTTATCTTACAGTTTTAGAGGTTCTATTTTGTATTCGATCACTTTTAACTCAAGTGTATTCCATGTACGTGTTACTACTTGTTTTGCTTGGGAATAAGCTTTCCCTATTACCAGTATCCTTCGCCAACAGGCGAACCCACTCCGATTTCTTAGGTACTTGTAATTAACGGCCCCAATTCAACATTACAGTCTAGCTGACCGGTGTAGGGGTTGAACCCGCTACCTCGGAAAGAGCACAACGGAAGTTTAAGAGCTAACGCTCGTATCCATTCGGCCATGCTGACCACCATCTTACCATTTATGATATCTAATTCTTCCATTAAGAGAACGCTTGCGACTGCCACATATCACTACGCCGCGTATCGTTGAAAAGAGTCCTTCCTATACTTGCATTTTCTTTTCCACACGAAACTGGATTTCGTGTGGAGTGTTTTTTAATCTGTCAGCGGTTGTTTCTATTGGGAACTACGTGTTCGGAAAATGGCGGCGGCCGGTTGCTGAACTAGCTACTTTTGCATAATGCAGTAATGTGTAGAAAGCTGCTGCTTTTCTAGTGACTGCCGCTTCCAACGACGATGAACTGTAATTTTCGTGGCGGACTGTTGTATTGGCATTCTAGCATCGGCCTTATGCGTGTACTTGCCTGTGTGTGCTGTTGGGTTGTCGGCACTGCTGTCGGTTCCACTCTTCAAATGGGACAGTGAGGGGCATTTTGTGTTATATTCACTGACACAGGAACGAAGCATAATTGGGCAACTCTTTGCCGTGAAGTTGTAACCCCGACTAATTAACTAATTTTCCAAATAAAACAAGGACACTAGTGAGATAACTGAGAAGCAACTATGATGAGGAAATGTGGTTTCTGAGGAAAATGCAAACAACTACATGAATGGATTAAAAAAAAAAACAACCTATAAGTACCAAAAATAAACAATAAAAGAACAGCAACACAAAATAAAAGAGCAATACAACAAATTACAAGAACAATTTAAAAATAACTAAAGAACAAAAAATAAATAAATAAATATATAAAAATCAACAGCAACAGATCTAAAAACAAAACAAGATGAAACAACAAAAGAACAACAACAACAACAAAATAAAAAAAATTAAATACAATAATGCAAAAATGAAATAACAATATAGGCAGCAACAACAAAAGAGCAAAGGAAGAAGAAAGTTAAAAAGAATAATAAAATAAAAATAATAAAAGCACAATAAATTAGAATAACAAGAGAAAAAAACAAAAATGACAAAAGATCACACACACACACACACACACACACACACACACACACACACACACACACACACACATACACACACACATATCTATATCTATAAACAGAGTGTATGTTTGTGTGTTTGTGGGTATTTATGTATTGGATGCGTTCGATAACGGTACATCCGATTGAGATGAAATTTTCTACACGTCTTCCTTTCATTCCTGTGCAACCGACTATAATAATTTCTTAATGTAAAATCTTCTACTTATTTAATAACATTTACTTTTCCATTTTCATTATATA
>JACEFZ010020494.1:217500-252500 GCA_014155875.1 Cepaea nemoralis
AGAGAGAGAGAGAGAAGAGAGAAGAGAGAGAGAGAGAACGAAAGAACAGACTTTATTTTCAAAGGGTAACAAATTGGGCTCGCAGGCCCGTCTTACATTCGGCCCTTCCAATGACTCATCTTTCGTTCATCAATAGTGCATAATACATTCACACAGAAAAAAAAATTGTCAAAAGAATGTTGTAAACATAAACAATGCATATTACCATGTTATGAGACACATCACCCACCTACCCACCCACCCACTCATTCCTCATCCACCCACACATCTCCCACACACATATCCCCAACCCAACCACACACACACCCAGGCATACATGATCCCACATACATGATTCCACCCATCCACACTCCCCTACATCCCACAAACAACCTCCACCTACACACATCTCCCCACCCACACACATCTCCCCACCCACACACATCTCCCACTAAGCACACATCCCACCACACACATATCCCCCACCCACCCACCACCTCCAGGAACACATACATGAACACACTCACACATCACCCAACCACACATCCCCCACCTACACACATCTCCCCACAACATACACACATCTTTCACCCACCAACACTCACCCAACTGCATACCCTTCACCATCCACTCACACACCCCCGACCAACCAGCCAAACACATATCCCCCAACCATAATCCCCCTCCCACACATAACCCGTCAATCCACACATCCCACATCCTACCCACAAACAAAACCCGCACCCACCCAATTTCCCCACTTAGACAAATCACACCGACACAATTTCCCCCAATCCACCCACACATCCCGAACCCACACACACACATCCCCTACCCATCCCGCAACCTACACACACTCATCCACCCACACATCCTCCACCCACCCACCCCCAGTCACTCATCCCCCAATCACACATCCCTTAAATACATCCCCCACCCACACACACCCCCACCAACACATACATCTCCCCACTCACACACATATCTCTCCACTCATACACACATTCCCACACATACATCCCCCCACACACATCCCCACACAACAACACATCCCCAATCCACAAACACACACCTGCCACCCACACACCCCACCACCCACATATACCCACACACACACACATCTCCTACACACACACACATCTTCCCATCAACACCTCCACCCATTCACTGACCCCCACACATCCATCCACTCACGTACTCATCCCTTAACCACTCACACCCACACAACCCCCACCCACCCATCAACACATACATCTTCCATCTACCCACCACACTCACACACCCCAACCACACTGCCAAACACACATTCCCCATCCTCACATACATCCTTTACCCACCCGCACATCCCACACCCAATCATACCTCGCCACCCACCCACACACCACTCACCCACACAGATCTCCCCTCCCACACAACACCCCACCCATATACACATCCACCACCCACACACGTCTCCCCACACATATACCCCCATTCACATTCCCACCCACACATCCCACATACATATCTCCCCACTCAGCTCCCACCTATAAGCATCCTCCATCCACCCACACACACCTTCATCCACACAGACATATCCCCTACCCACAATTACATCCCCACACCCATCCTCCACACCCATCACACGCCCATTCCTAAACCCACACACATCGCTACATCCCCACACACCCAATTCACCCACACATCTCTCACCCACTCACCCACCAACCCACATACACATTCCCCATCAACACAACCACCCACCCACCAATACCCGCACACTTCCAACCATCCACCCAAATATCCCCCCACCCCCACACACACATCCCTCACCCACACTTACATCATCCACCCATCACACATCCCTTCACCTACCCACACATTCCCCCATTCACAGACATACATCCTCCACTCACAAACCCTTTAGACATACATCCCCCACAAACAAATTCCCTTCCCCTCCCCCCACACACACATCCCCCACATAAACACTCACACACATCCTCACATCTAGACAATTACATGATGCCTAACATAATCACTGAAACTAGTATGAACAAACTCCCACACTCTACACACACATACACTGACGATTGTCACGAGCATTCTCTCAAATATTTAAAGAAAATTGAGAAAAATTGTACATATTCACTTGTGTAACGTAAAAAATTAGTGATGCAATTCAACTCTCTCTCTCTCTCTCTCTCTTCTCTCTCTCTCTCTCTCTCTCTCTCTCTCTCTCTCTCTCTCTCTCTCACACACACACACACAAACACACACACACATTCTCTCTCTCTCACTCACTCACTCTCTCTCACTCACACTCTCTAACTCTATTACTCACTCTACAGTAATGTGTATGTGTTCGTATTATACGTGATTATATCAAGTGGCATACAAAATGATAATATGAAAGATGATAATACAAAGAAAGCATGGAATCAAGTGGCATTCAAAATGGTAATATGAAAAATGTGAATAAACAAAAAATATGGAATAGCATGGTGACATGCGTGCGCTCATCTCTCTCTCTCTCTCTCTCTCTCTCTCTCTCTCTCTCTCTCTCTCTCTCTCTCTCTCTCTCTCTCTCTCCTCTCTCTTCTTACATGCATACACACTCACACACATGCACACCCACACACAAACACATCCACTCCGCGCCAGCCCACACATCCCCAACCACACAATACCCCGCCACCCACCCACACATTTCGCACCCACTAACACACACATCCCCACCCAAGCATCTCTCCCCACCCACATATACATCACCACCCATCCCCCAATCCACACACACTCACCCGCCCACACATTCACCACCCACCCACACAGACCCAATCACTCATCCCCCAACCACGCATCCCTCAACCACAACACCCCCACCACACACATATTTCCAGCCCACCAATACACACATCCCTCACACATCCCTCACTCACATATATCCTCCCCACACACCCACACCAACACTGCATCCCCCACATATGCATCCCCCACCACCTACACATCCTCCATTCACACACACATCTCCCACCCACACATCTCCCACCCACACACATCCCACCACCCACACATACACCCCCATTAACCCACCCACACACATTAACACCCACACACCAATCCCTAACCCCTACCACACACCCCCACACATACACACAACCCCACACCCACCCGCCATTCCACCTACCCACACAACCACACATCCATCCACACATCCACACACACATTCCCACCCACACACACCCACAAATCACACTACCCATCAACACCCCATCAACACCATTTCCTGGAATTGACATAAACATTTAAATTCCTGGAATTGACATAAATTGACACGAGACGTCTCTGTGGCGAAGTGGTTAAGACGTTTGACTCGTGCTCCGAAGGTCGTGAGTTCGATTCCGGGCCGCGTCCTTCGGTTTACGAGTTAAATATTTCGGAGACGCCTGTGGGTCGTCGCTAAAAGCTACGGAGTTCGTGCTTTGTGCGACGCTTTCCGTGCTGCGAAAAGAGACCGAGCCATATGGGATAAAACCCGGTGCAATGAAGTCGACCCTGTCGACTGTTAAGCGACTGACATAAACATGATGAAATACGCTGTCCATATAGTACATGTTAAAATCAAGTGGCAGTAAAAATGATAATATGAAAGGTGAGGATACAGAAGAAATATGGATATGCATATATCACTTTATTTTTCTTTCACGCACACTACACTAGAGAGAGAGAGAGAGAGAGAGAGAGAGAGAGAGAGAGAGAGAGAGAGAGAGAGAGAGAGAGAGAGAGAGAGAGAGAGAGAGAGAGAGAGAGATGTATGTATGTATGTATCAGTACACATTTGTTAGTGAGTTTATGATTGTGAGGAAGTCTATGTGTATGCGAGGGAGTGTGCATTTGTGTGTTATAGAGTGGGTGCATATCTGTGAGAGTTTGTGTACATGATGTAAGTATTATGCAGTTATATATGTTGTTATGTATGTATTAATATCAGGTTTTAGTCAGATATGACAGAGCTACCTTATGACAGCAAAGGGTACTACCTGCTTTCTGTTAGCGCCGAATGTTGAGTGGCGCTCACCAAACAAGACACACCACATTGTGCCACGGCTTCGGGCGGAGGAGTGCAATTGGTAGGGTTTTAAGCCTTACCCTACTAGTGCGAGGAAATGCAACCTAAAGACTAACAGTCATGGCAGGGCAGACCAGGCCCTAAGCCTTGGTCGGCAGCTGGTCTAGGATGAAAGCTCCGGCAGGGGGATAGTTAGAGCATTGCTTTGCTGATCCTGCAGCTTCTGCAGCTTGTCTTGTTCCAGATGTATTAGGTGTTACCTTTCCTTTGGAGTGAACTAGGCAGGACGAGTGAGGGATCATGCTGCATGGGCAATACATGGTCTCTAAATTCAGCTCCGGTTTTGTGTTATGGAGAGGTATAACTCCATTTTACAAATTAAGTACAGCCTCGGGCTCTGAGTTAAGTAGTAACATTTTATCATTTTTCCATTTTATTTTTATTGATCTCATTCCTCCCCCCCCCCCCCCCATCTTTGTATTCTTCTCACCCTGTCCTAAATGCCTTAATGAAGTCACCGAAGGATCTTCTCCTGTATTATATGTTGTGTTTCGTGTATGTATGTATTTGCTGATGAAGGCTAATCGTCGAAACGTCCTGTATGTGTCGTTATTCTGTTATGTAAAGCTACATTAATTTGTGTTATTTTATCGTCTGTCAAGACGACAAGGTGTCAGTCAGTCCTGAATGTATGCGTCCATGCATGTGTGTGTGTATGTGTGTCTGCCTGTCTGGTCTGCCTGTCTCATGACATGTAATGTGTGTTAGTTATGTTCACAACATTCATTTGACAATGTTCTTTTTCATACGTGAATGTAACATGCACAATAGGTAATTGATGTATTAAAGTTTAATAATGTATAGGGCCGAATGTAAGACGTGCTTGAGTGTCCAATTTTTAACCCTTTGGCAAAACAATTCGTAAAGTCGTTCGTTCTTTCTTCGGTGAATGAATCACCCCCAAAATAATGAAAAGTAAACGGTCATCCGTACTAGAACACGATCTCCAATAACAAAAGGGACGTTGCGGGCAAAGCCGTCGTCAGCACACACACACAAACACACACACCGATACAAGTACATGAACAACTCTAGATCAGAATATGTGTATATATATTTACTCAACTGTTACTTATCTGTTACTCATCGTTACTAATCCTGTTCCTTATTGTGGGCTTGACACCCCGTGTGAAATGTCAACTTAACAATTGGCTCTGTCAAATGAATGCTGCCATCTGGCCTCTAAGACTGTTATCAAAATGACCACAGGGTGTCTATATCCTCCACCTTTCACCTTCCAACAGAGCAATGGCGCACAGCAAACTCACGCCAAGCGCTCACATATGTCGATACTTATTCGTTATTGATAAGATTTTGCAGATACAGTTTTTTTTTAGCGGATGATATATACAAGCCCAACAAATAAAAATACGCGTTTAAACGCGAGAGGATCGATTTCATTGCACCGGGTTTATCCCATTTGGATAGGTCTCTTGCCGCAGGGCGACCTGACAAAAGCGTCGCGCAAAGCAAGAACTCCGTAGCTCCAGGAGTCTCCGAGAAAATTGTACTCGTGAACTGAAAAGAACAACGTAGACCAGAGTCGAACCCACAACCTTCGGTGCGTGAGGACTGCAGATTAACTACTTTGCCATGAAGACTCTCTCGGTAAATGAATGTATCTACAAACATTAATGGTTTTCTTTTCTTCATTTTTCAGAACAGCATCCCCAACATGTCGACAGAGCCTCTAAAGATCATCATATTCTGTGAATTCCTGCTTCTATGTCTGGCTTCTGCATCAACCAGAAGTCTACCCATAGACAAGAGATCAACCAGGAGTCTATCTGTTGACAAGAGATCAACCCGAAGTCTACCTGCAGACAAGAGATCAAACAGGATTTCCAGGATGCCGATATACTTCGGCAAGCGATTAGCTACAGCGGTGGCTGACGATTTACCTCCAGCACAGTACTGGCTAGACAGAATGAGGTCCTTCAATGACGTAGCTTTGCGTTCAACAGCAATTCAAGACAAACAGAGTGTTTATCAACATGAAAACGGCCGGGTGGTGAATGGGTATCTGATTTCTGGGGATCATCCACCCAGAATCCTCCGTCTGGACAATTACTATAGTTCAAAGAATCAAGTACCCGTGCAAGAATATCCAAGCCAAGGAGTGAGCGGTAAAAGGACCTTCAACACCCTGTCAAGAATGCCGGGGTATTACGGTAAACGGTCATCAATAAGATCCGACAAGTCTGATGAGCTTAGTTTGTTTGAAGAATATCGCAAGAGGAAATCATTTTTCGTCCTACCACACATGCCAGATTTATACGGCACAGAGTCCAAAAATATTCAAATTGGGATCATTTCAAACCTCCAAACTTCGAAATTATGAAAAGAAATTCGCTTATTCGCATGCCAGGGTTTTTTGGTAAACGGGCGTACAGTTACGTCGAATCCGAATCAACAAATGAAAATGTCATGAACACACTCATAAGAGAGTTGCAGACGCATGAAGAAAGTCACATACCTAGACTCTACACAGTAGCGTCCCGGCTATCAACAGCTGACAGAACGAAGCACATCAATACAGATTCTAACATCTTCAGCCAACCATACGCAAGTAACAAAATGGAAGACGATATCACAGACAAGCGCCTTGATCAAGATAGTCCCAATATCAAAGCTTTCCTCACTGATAATACAGAAGATGAGAAACACGACAACAGTAAATATGAGGATGGCGAGATCAACACCTTACCTAATGATCCAGATTCTCCAGGAAACGAAAATACGAATAGTGAATTTAGCAAAAGGCGTACTCTCTCAACGTTGGATAGAATGCCGAACTTCTTCGGAAAACGAGAAGCAGCTCTCTTTGCTGACATCCCCAATGTGATAAGGAACATCTATAAAAAACAGAAATATGAAATTCATAACTCAAACGAACTCCAAAACGTTAAGCTTGCCAACTTGCTCGCCCAGCCCAGCACGCAGTCTGATAATTTAGAGCATACCTTAAACGCAATCAAACCACAATACCAAACAGCAGGACACCACAATAACAATGGATTTGAAATTAGCCCCAACACAAAGATAAGCACAATATTACACACACGAACTTAGACAGCAAATTGTAGAAGTATTAACAACAACAGCAGGAATTTTCATTCACAATTATGTCTAAAGAAAATTGTTAGAAAGATTTTCTCTCTCAAGTTCGGCAGATGTCAGCGTTGGTTTGGTCTGGTTATTAGGGATGTCCATGGTGTCCGTATTTCGAATGTTGTCTCCTGGACTAACTGCACGGTTTATTACTGTTTGTGTTTGTAATCATGGATGTGGTACTAATCACAGCACATACTAGAAGACTATGTTGGCGTGTACTGACACAGTGAAGAAAGTAAAAGTTGCGACGTTTCGGGAAACATTTTCGTTTCTTCTTCAGCATGTATATATCTGTCTCTGTGTGTTTTATCTCGCTGACTCTTTGTGTCTCTCATTGTGTCCCACTGTGCCACTCTCTGTTTTTATTACAATCTGACTGTCTCTGTCTCTCTCTGTCTCTCTGTCTCTCTCTCTCTCTCTCTCTCTCTCTCTCTCTCTCTCTCTCTTTCTCTCTATCTCTCTCCCTCTCTCTCACCCAAACATACAACAATTTAAAATATATAAATAAACCACCAGGCAAATACACTTCACCACCGGAACACGTTTTTTTTTTAGAGTGTAATGCCAACCTGTACGAGGGAGAAACGATTGTTAGAGAGTAATGTCATCTTGTAAGAGAGAGAGAAAGGGTTGTTAGAGTGTAATGTTATCTTGTAAGAGAGAGAAAGGATTGTTAGAGTGTAATGTCATCTTGTAAGAGGGGGACACGATGTTAGAGTGTATTGCCATCTTGTACGAGGGAGAAACAATTCCATTCATACATCTTGTGCCATGCCGATAAGCGAGGGCGGTTATGTTTTGCCATCTCACTCGATCACTAGAGTCGTGGATGAGCTCCGGTTTTCTGTTTCGACCATGCCACGTGGCCAAGCCATCCAGGTATTTACTTTTCGGTCTTCCCCTTGGTCTCTTCGCTTCAATCTTGCCAGCTGTTACCAAGTTCTCCAAGTCATTTCTTCTCATAACATGCCCAAAAAATTTTGACTGTCTACGTCTAATGACCAGTTTACGATCTTCATTTGTTTCTTGAAGTACTTGTTCATTGGTTTTTCTGTCTGTCCATGGTATTCTTTGCATTTTCCTCAGAAACCACATTTCCACAGTCCATCAGATGTTTTTCAGCTTGACTGCTCATTGTCCACGCTTCACATCCATACAAAAGTACAGGTTCTATGTTGCACGTCAACACTCTTTTTCTCGTTTCAGTTGATATCTTTTTATTGGTCAGTATGTTTTTCATCTTGCAAAAGGCTACCTTCGCAATGTCAATTCTTGTTCTAATCTCTTCAAAGCATCTCCCATCAGATGTTATGACTGTTCCGAGATAACTGTACCGATTAACTTGCTTAAGAATATGCCCATTTACTCGTATATCACATTGTGGTATTTTCTTCTTCCCAGTGACGACCATAATCTGTGTCTTCTTACTATTCAATTCTAACCCTACTTGCTCACTGTGTGTAACAACCGCATCTACTAAATGTCGCAGGGAAAAAAAGATATGGAGACATTACACATCCCTGACTCACACCTTTTTTTAATAGGCTGATATTGACCTACATCATTATCAGTTCTGATGGCAGCAGGGATGGATTAACCATTAGGCAAACAAGGCACGTGCCTAGGGCACCAAGCATTTGGGGGGCACCACAACTCCTCAAGAAAAATGTGTATATTGTCCCGGTAGCGTAATTGCATGGCATAAGCAAATCGCAAATGTAATATTGAATCGCACATTATTTAACCTTGGTCCCACAACCCGGGGGTAAAATACCCCCGACCCAGTTGATTTTTCGAAATGCAGAGGTCAGTCCTACGACAACGCAGCTAATATGTCTGGGTGCTACAAGGGCATGCAGAAAAAAATTCTAGAAGAAAATGAGTTTGCTATATACATACCCTGTGCTGCCCATTCACTAAATCTGGTAGGCAGAAGTGCCGTTGACTCTTGTTTAGAGGCAGTAAACTTCTTCCATACAGTGCAACTGATCTATACTTTTTTCTCAGCTTCAACCAAAAGATGGAAGATTCTGAAAGGATGCCTTGTGAATGAAAAGCTGGTAAAGTCCCTTTCCGATACTAGATGGGAAGCACATGCTGTTGCAACTGAAGCCATTCTAATGTCTCATCCTCAGATTATAGAAGCGTTAGAATGTTTACAAGAAGACCAGTCACAGAAGGGGGAACACCAGAAGAGAAGCAGAAAACATTGCAAAGAAGATGCAAGAATTAGAATTTGCTTTCATGCTTGTCTTTTGGGAAGAAGTGTTACAACATTTTCACAGGGTCAGTCAAGCTCTACAAAATGAGCACGTGAACTTGAAAACGTGTGCTGATTTGTATTCTTCACTAGCAGATCACTTGCATGAATCTAGGAATGAATTTCACAGATTTGAAGAAGCTGCAAAAGAAATAACACCAGGTGTGGATTATAAGTCAACTTTGACCCGTAATCGTAAACGAAAGACAGTGGTCATTGATGGTGATGCCCCTGAGGTATCTCAGAATGCCAGAGACAAATTTCGTATATCTGCTTTCTACACCATTGTTGACAAACTTGAGACAGAGATGAGTAGACGAGGACAGGTATATAATGATCTAGCAGTTCGATTTTCTTGTTTGGTCGATGTACCACAAACATCTCAGTGTTGTGAAGGACTAATAAATGCTTATCCTGTAGATCTGAACAATAATTTATATACTGAACTACAACAGTTCCACTCATATATTCGCCGCAAGTTTCGTGCATCAAAATCTGACAACAACACGTTCAGTCATGCAGAACTCTACAAAGTAATAGTTAGAGACAACATCGAGTGTGCTTTTCCAAATGTAGAAATCGCCTTGCGCATATTTTTAACATTAACGGTTACGAACTGTTCAACTGAGCGCTCTTTTTCTCAGTTGAAACGTACAAAAAATCCAAGTAGATCGACAAAGAAACAAGAAAGGCTTGATTCCTTATCTTTGCTGATGATTGAGGCAGACTTGTTGCTCAAAATTAACTTTGATGATGTACTCAAAAACTTTGCCAGACGTAAATCTACAAAAAAGAACTTTAAAATGTACATGTGTGCTCTCTCTGACTTTCTTATCTATCAAAAAACTTACAGTATTTTTGTCTACTATTATTACAAAATTAATTAACTATTAATTTTAATACAGAAATACCTTATTGTAGGTTTTATATGAGTGATAGTAGTACAAACATATGTGTTTACATTTCACAACTGTTTTTCTTTGTTAGTTTTTTGCATAATATTGAACATACCAGCAGTCAGTGGAGGATCGGGGGCCCGGGGCAGTAGGGGGCACCCATGTGGGTTTGTGCCTATGGCACCAAGATGGCTTAATCCGGCCCTGGATGGCTGCTTGTTGTTTCCAATATATGTTTTCTACAAGTCTAAGGTCTTTGCCATCAATTTATAGATCTTCAAGAATCTTTATCATGTCGACATGTCTCACTTTATCGAAAGCCTTTATGTTGTCAATAAAGCAAAGATATAGATCTTTGTTTTATTCTATAGAACGTTTAATTACTGTTCTCAGTGTATACACAGCATATACTATATCCTTGCCTTCTACATACCACATTGTTCTTCTCCTATTTCGGGTTGGATTTTCTTCCTAACTCATTGCATGAACATTCTTAGCAAAATCTTCTTAATGTGGCTCATTATACTAATTGTTCGATGTTGATCACATTCCAAGGCTCCTGATTTCTTCGGGATTGTAATAAATATAGAATTACATAATTCAGGAGATACATCTTCAGTAACATATATTGCGCGCAGCAGTCTGGTGACTTGGTCTATTCCATATTCTTCTAAGGCATTCATCATTTATATTGTGATGTTATTTGTACCCGGGGTCTTTCCAGTTTTCATATGGTTAAGAGCATTCTGAACTTCCATCTTCAAAATTGATGGTTCTTCATTATTATTCCAATGATCATATTGTTCTTCTCTTGTATCATCATGAAGGTCTTTCACATAATCTGACCACGCATGTAAAAATCTTGATCTTTTTCTATTATGATTTTACCATCGTTGATTTTTAGGCAACCCGTTGATGTGTGTGTTCTTTTGTTAGTGATGTCATTAATTCTTTTGTGAATTAATTTGGTGTTCCATGTGTCGTGTTGGTTTTCAATTTCCTTGCAATTTTCCTCAAGCCATGTTTCTTTTGCCTCTTTGCATAGCTTCCTAATTTTCCCGTGAATCTCTATAAAATCTGGAGGACAGAAGAATTACCCAATTACTAGAAAGAGTCATTATTGATACCTATCTTCAATAAAGGAGACAAGTTCCAATGTGAAAATTATAGAGGAATATCACTACTGTCCACAAGCTATAAGATACTATCCGCAGTATTACTAAATAGGCTAAAACCATATTCAGAAGTCATATTAGGTGACTACCAGGCGGGTTTTAGACAAAACAGATCAACGATAGATCAGATATTTATCTTACGACAAATAGCCGAGAAAAATTGGGAATATAAAAGAGATCTCCATAACATTTTTGTGGATTTTAAAAAGGCTTATGATAGTGTCCATAGGAATAGTCTATGGAATGCTATGCAGGAATTTGGAATACAAAGGAAGTTAATCAACATGACCAGACTATGCATGGAAAATACTTATAATATAGTAACATATAAAGGCAGGAAATCAGACCCTTTCCAAATAACATCTGGCTTGAAACAGGGTGATGCACTATCGCCGCTACTCTTCAATCTGGCTTTAGAGAAAGTTGTAAGGAAGGTAAAGGAGAAATGTGATATTGGAGGAACATCCAAGCTGCTTGGTTATGCAGATGATATAGATATTATAGGGGAAAATGAACAAAAGACATTAGAAATATTGACTCACTTAAAGGAAAATGCCCAACAGATAGGGCTGGTTATCAACCAAGATAAGACAGAATATATGGTAATTTCAAGAGAAGGAATGGCTAAAAACTCTGGTCACATACAAATAGATAATATGACCATTAAAAGAACGGAAACATACAAATACCTGGGTACAATCTTCAACTGCTCCAACATCATAAAGGAAGAAATACAAACTAGAATCAATTCTGGAAATAAGATATACTATGCACTACAACATCTACTAAAATCAACTGTGCTATCTCGTAACACCAAAATCACAATATACAAAACACTGATCAGACGAGTTGTGCTGTATGGCTCTGAAACCTAGAGTACAACTAAAGGAGACGAAGCCTTGTTACAAACCACTGAGAACAAAGTTTTAAGACGCATCTTTGGACCCATTAGGGATACACAAAGCGGAGCGTGGAAAAGAAGAAACAACAAAGACATTTATGATCTGTTTAAGTCCCCGCTAATCACTGGTATCATGAAGGCTAATAGACTACAATGGCTGGGGCATATAGAAAGAATGGAAGATAATAGGGAAACAAAACTCGCTTACACTCAGGAAATAAATGACCGTAGACCCCGAGGTAGACCAAGAAGACGGTGGAGAGATAATATATATATACAGACCTACAAGCACTTGGAATCAACGACTGGCAAGAGAAGGTCAACCAGAGTGACGAATGGAGACGGATTGTATCTGCAGCAAAGAACCTCAATGGCTCGGAACGCTGAAGAAGAAGAAGAAACAGATTTTTGTTATTTCTTCTTATTTCCATTAGTTTTAAGATGTCCTCCGTCATCCAATTCGCGCGTCCTATTATCTTTATTTTTGGGATGGTTGTTTCTGCAGCTTGGTTGACTGATTTCTTTTATATTTCCCATTGGTCGTTGACACCTTGAAATAATATTTCCATATCGGACAATGCATCACATCTGTTCTTTACCTCTACGTTGAATTTATATTTTATCTCCTCACTCTTCAGTGCCCGTAGATCAAATTTTGTGTTTCTTGGTGTATATTTGACTTTCTTTAATTGTATATTATATTGCTTAAGGCCGGTCTCCCTGCCCTAGAGTTAGCGACTTTCTCCGTAATCCCGTATACTGTAGTGAGTAACATGACGACGGTGCGAATCGGTAGCTGTTCAAACCGCGTCGGTAACTTACGGGGTATATGAGCCGATCGCTCAGAAATCAATGGCAAACTACTGAGCGTAATCTTGCCAAGAAATCAACAATCAGCTGGAAGATGCTGATGTTGACAGCGATGTCCTGTACAGGATATGCAAACAGTTTTTAAAATATTGCTTAAGATTAATCTATGGTCGTTGTAGCAGTCTGCGCTTGGTATAGTCTTTGCGACTTTTAAGGCATTTCAAAATCTTATATTGATGAGAATGTAATCAATCGGATCTTTGATCTTATGGTCAGGACTCCTCCATGTCCATAATCTCTTGTGAGCTGTTTATACCAGGTGTTTCCAATAATCACATCACGCTCTTTTGCTCACTGTACAAGTCTGCAACCTCTTTCATTCTGTTCCCATAGTCCATACTTGCTTACTATGCATCCGTCCTGTTGATTTCCAACGATTATTATAGTGTATTGCCATCTTGTGCGAGGGAAAAACGATTGTTAGAGTGTATTGCCATCTTGTACGGAGGGGGGGGGGGGAGAGAGTGTACTGCTATCTTGTCCGAGCACGAATAGACGACCAATGACCATCACACAGGACATGACTACACTTCCACAGGTGTAGACGACCAATGACCATCACACAGGACATGACTACACTTCCACAGGTGTAGACGACCAATGACCATCACACACGACTTGACTACACTTCCACAGGTGTAGACGACCAATGACCATCACACAGGACATGACTACACTTCCACAGGTGTAGACGACCAATGACCATCACACAGGACATGACTACACTTCCACAGGTGTAGACGACCAATGACCATCACACAGGACATGACTACACTTCCACAGGTGTAGACGACCAATGACCATCACACACGACATGACTACACTTCCACAGGTGTAGACGACCAATGACCATCACACACGACATGACTACACTTCCACAGGTGTAGACGACCAATGACCATCACATACGACATGACTACACTTCCACAGGTGTAGACGACCAATGACCATCACACACGACATGACTACACTTCCACAGGTGTAGACGACCAATGACCATCACACAGGACATGACTACACTTCCACAGGTGTAGACGACCAATGACCATCACACGCGACATGACTACACTTCAACAGGTGTAGTTTCGTGATGGGACGTTTTCTGTTGTCCGTGGCATTGTATATGTGGGTGAAATTGAGCGACAGGCAGATAGACAGACAGATGGGACAGACAAATAGACGGACAGACGGAAGGACACATAGATAGACAGGCAGGCAGGCAAGTACGCAGACAGATAGATAGTAGACGAACGGAGAGACAGACAGACATATAGTTATAGAGAAAGATAGAGAGAGAGAAGGGGGGGGGGGGGGGTTGAAGACAGAAACAGGGAAGTTTCCGAAAAGTCTCTGTATTTAGAAATTTGAATAAAATAAGTTAAACTGCTATAAAACTGTGGAAATGTAAAGAATATAAAATGCCACAAAGTAATGCAACTTTACATTACAGAATTACGAAAAATACAGTTATGTTTTGTAAAGCTGCATTTCTTTGTGTTATTTTATATTCTATATTTAGAAATGTACTACTGTGATCGCACACACCAGCATTGTACTGTAAATGTGATTGATCGGACAGTGAGGAGTCGACAACAACATTCACCAGAGTGTACCACCTCAGTGTATTGCGATGGGTTGCCTTCATGAGGACAATCCTAAACACATGCGTACCGTATTTAATGCTGACTTGATCTGACCAGTCTCAAGAAACATCAACACACAGCATGGCTGATGACAATCAAGAGGTGGCAAACATATATCACACATACACACACACACACACATACATACATACATACATACATACACACATACATACATACATACATACATACATAATACCTATCTACCTACCTACCTACCTACCTACCTACCTACCTACATACATACATACACACATACATACCTACCTACCTACCTACCTACCTACCTACATACATACATACATACATACATACATACATACATACATACATACATACACACACACATACACACACACTTATATATTTATGACCGAAAGCCACAAAAGTTAATTTAGGCAAATAAAGATGGAAAAATGACATGCGTTTGTTCAATCTTATTTCTTAGTTTTCTAAATGGTTTATTGCTCTCAGGGAGTATAATAGATCCAAGAAAACATACTGAAATGTTGCACATTATTTGAATGATGAAGAAACAAACGATATATTGGAGAATTTATTACTTGCCATTTTTTGCTGCCTGGTCTTAGATAATATGACTGAGCTACCTATGGCAGTAGACGGTACTAACTGCTTTTTGTTAGCTCCGAGTGTTGGGTCTTATTCAGATATAATTGAGCTATCACATGACAGTGGACGGTAATACCTGCTTTCTTTTAGCGCCGAATGTTGGGCCCACCAAAACCAACATCCCAAATTTTGCTTCGGTCTGTGGAGCTTAGTTGGGAGGGTACAAGTCGTATCCTGGTGTGAGGAATTGCAACCTAAAGACTAAATGTCATGGCAGAGCAGACCAGGCCCTAATCCTTGGCGGCAATTGGTCTAGGATCGAAGCTCCGATGGGCGGACAGTTAGAGTATTGCTTTGCTAATCCGGCAGCTTCTGCAACTGGTCTTGTTCTAGGTGTATTGATGTTACCTTTCCTCTGGAGTAAATTAGACAGGCCGAGAGAGGGATCATGCTGCATGGGCAATACATGGTCTCTACAAATGAGCCCAGTCTTTGTGCTGTGGAGAAGTATAACTCCATCCTTAATCATACTGACATGGGTTGTAGTTATTATGCCTTTTGTGAAGCACGATATAACAAACTATCGTCCGCCAAGACGGCCACATGCCAGTGAGTGATGTTGATGTGTCTCCTTAGGTGTATTCTACAGAAGAATGTGCAATACTGTCAATTCAATTACAGGGCGGCTGCAAATAAAAACCTTAATTTTGTGTGTGTAGGATATATTCTGAAAGAGTAAACAGCAAATGCATCATTTTCGATGTAGTCTCCACTGTCTTAAATGCAAGTCCTCCGGAGACGATAAATTGCTTGGATTCCTCTAGAAAAAAAAAAACATTCTCTTGGCCGGGCGTGTAACAATTCATACTCCACCTACTGCGCCTCTTCATCGGATCGACAAATTTCGAAACTTCCTTCTCCACTCATACACTTGCTGGCATGTATCGCCATACTGGACCTTCATTCGCCGATGCATTTCCATAGGTTTCACCCCTTTACTGATTTTAAAAAAAAAAAAAACGGACAACAGAACGCTGCTCCTCTATTGCTGCATGTCGAAATTGGGGCGGCCATATGTAAGCTGTCCTTATGACGTCACGGTGTTTGTCTGCACCATAATGTCACATGCTTAACTCTCTTGACATCCTTAACAACAAAATTGGCAGGTTACAGGACAATGGCATAGTTATTGTTATTTATATCACTCTTTTAAGGTTTTCATTTTACGCAGCCCCTCCCACCCCCCCCCCCCCCCCCCCCCCAACCCCCCTCTCCCGTATCAGCTTCGATGGCAATGACAGTCCATTTACAGATCTAGAACAGAACGACAGTAAGAAAATAAGACAGCAAAACATATATATGTATATATATATATATATATATATATATATATATATATATATATATATATATATATATATATATATATATATTATATATTATATATATAAGAAGCTGTCAATGAAAAATGTTGGCAATCCAGCTAGCCCTACCTACCGAAATCGCTATCTTCTTCAATATAAAATGACAGGAAATAATGCAGCCTGACAGAACACGCTTTTGGGTATCATAAGACGTTGCGGCGACTAGCCTTCATCAGCAAACAAATACACAAAACGCAACTTATAAACACGGGGAAGACACTACAGCGACCACATTAAGACGTAATAATCACCTTAAGGTAATCACTATAGCACATGCCTTGTGTGTATATGTTCCATCTTGTATATTTATTTTGCTGATGAAGGTTAGTACTAAGTTTTCCCTTAATTATGTTCAATAAAACTACATTATTTCGCGTTATAGTACAATGTTTACATTTCCACAGCTTTACCAAATTTCTACTAATTGTATTTTCTTCAATACCTCGTAGTTCAACAGAATATGGTCAAGTCGTAGTAAAAAGGGCTTCTGTCAGCTGTTTACTATACATAAACAAACGCTATAATGATATGCAGAAGCGTCAGGAATGCATTAGCATACACCGCAATTATCAATAAAAAAACAACAACAAAACATGATAGTTTATTGAAAACTAGAGTGGTGACTTCGAAGCACAGGACAATGTGTTTCGAGTATTTCAGGTGAAAGAATTAATTAAGCTATTTCATACAATGTTGGACTCTTTTTCTGTATTATGCTCCTGAGGAGATACAGCCAAATATGCCAGGCAATACATTGCGCAATATTTTGTTTGTGTCTTCGTTATTGAAATTCACAATGGGAAACCACAATGCTGATATTCCATATATTCTTTGTCATACATTTTCCTTTTAATACATTTTCCTTTTCATATATTTTTTCGTTTGATACATTTTGCTTTTCCTACATTTTCCTTTCCATACAATTTCCTTTTCATACATTTTCTTTTTCATACATTTCCTTTTCATACATTTTCTTTTTTGGTACATTTTCCTTTTCCTACATTTTCTTTACCCTACATTTCCCTTTTAATTCATTTTCCTTTTCATACATTTTGGTTTTCATAGTTCCTTTTCATGCAGTTTACTTTTCGTACATTTTCCTTTTCACACATTGTCATTTTTCACAATTTTTTATTTCTTTGGCTACATTTTCTTTTCCCTTCTTCTTCTTCTTCTTCTTCTTCTTCTTCTTCTTCTTCTTCTTCTTCTTCTTCTTCTTCTTCTTCTTCTTCTTCTTCTTCTTCTTCTTCTTCTTCTTCTTCTTCTTCTTCTTCTTCTTCTTCTTCTTCTTCAGCATTCCGAGCCATTGAGGTTCTTTGCTGCAGATACAAGCCGTCTCCATTCGTCTCTCTGGTTGACCTTCTCTTGCCAGTCGCTGATTCGAAGTGCTTGTAGGTCTGTATGTATATTATCTCTCCACCGTCTTCTTGGTCTACCTCGGGGTCTACGGTCATTTATTTCCTGAGTGTAAGCGAGTTTTGTTTCCCTATTATCTTCCATTCTTTCTATATGCCCCAGCCATTGCAGTCTATTAGCCTTCATGATACCAGTGATTAGCGGGGACTTAAACAGATCATAAATGTCTTTGTTGCTTCTTCTTTTCCACTCTCCACTTTGTGTATCCCTAATGGGCCCAAAGATGGGTCTTAAGACTTTGTTCTCAAAGGTTTGTTACAAGGCTTCGTCTCCTTTATTTGTACTCCAGGTTTCAGAGCCATACAGCACAACTGGTCTAATCAGTGTTTTGTATATTGTGATCTTGGTGTTATGAGACAGCGCCTTTGATTTTAGCAGATGTTGTAGTGCATAGTATATCTTATTTCCAGAGTTGATTCTAGCTTGTATTTCTTCGCTTATTATGTTGGAGCAGTTGAAGATTGTACCCAGGTATTTGTATGTTTTTGCTCTTCTAATGGTCATATTATCTATTTGTATGTGGCCAGGGTTTTTAGCCGTTCCTTCTCTTGAAATTACCATAAATTATGTCTTATCTTGGTTGACAACCAGCCCATTTGTTTAGCTTTTTCCTTTAAGTGGGTCAATATTTCCAATGTCTTTTGTTCATTTTCCCCTATAATATCTATATCATTTGCATAACCAAGCAGTCTGGATGTTCCTCCAATAGCACATTCCTCCTTTAACTTCCTTACACATTTCTCTAAAGCCAGATTGAAACGGAACGGCGATAGTGTATCACCCTGTTTCAAGCCAGAAGTTATTTGGAAAGGGTCTGATTTCCTGCCTTTATATGTTACTATATTATAAGTATCTTCCATGAATAGTCTGGTCATGTTGATTAACGTCCTTGGTATTCCAAATTCCTGCATCGCATTCCTAGACTATTCCTTTGGACACTGTCATAAGCCTTTTTAAAATCCACAAAAATGCTAAGGCGATATCTTTTATATTCCCAATTTTTCTCGGCTATTTGTTGTAAGATAAATATCTGATCTGTTCCCTACATTTTCTTTTTAATTCATTTTCCTTTTCATACATTTTCCTTTTCACACATTTTCCTTTTCATATAATTATACATTTTTAATAATACATTTTCAATTTCATACATATTTCTTTTCATGCATTTTCCTTTTCATACATTTTCCTTTTCATGCATTTTCCTAGCATTTGTTAGTAATATTTACCTATCTACCTAACTATTCACCTCCCTACCTACCGATTTATTCATGGATCCATTCATCCATCCATTAATCCATAAATTGTCCATCCATCCAATCACCCACTCAGCTGCCCATCTACCTACCTATATACTTAACTACATACCTGCCTAGTGTATGTCTGTCCTTTTGTCGGTCTTTCTGTTTGTCCATTCGCCTATCTATCTGCCAAAACAAGTATCTATATTTTTGTCTATTTCCCTATGTGTCGTATATCTGTTTCATTTTCCATCTTTACGCCTTTCTGTCCGCCTGCCTGCATAAACACATTTATCCCAATGATAACATCACCTCGATAACTCGCTGTCTCGGGCTACTTTCCGAAAACGCATTTGCCGGGCCGTGCCAGATTTAATCAACATTTGATTCCAATATCATCTTTCTTTGTTTGACCCAAAGCAAAACAACACAATCACAATGTATACATTGTAAGCAACAGTGGAATCTCAGCATATATTCACAGAACTAAAGTTAGTTGAGTTGAATTGAGTCAAGAACCGAAATCACGGCACTCAGGACATTCGCATACCTGCTCCGTATTTATCTTCAACAGCCAGCGAAGAATACCAATTCTAATGGTACCAGATTCTTGATGTTTTTATTTACTTTGTTGAAAGCCCTTTACACGGCGTCACAGTCAAGCTCAGCTCTTTTGACTGTTGGTGATTTGTTAGGCAGGTTTACGTTCGGTAGTTTTACGATAATCTTTTTGAACGACCGACACTCATACATTGTTTGAGGACTAGCGCAAGATTACATGCTTCGAAATCGCCTGTAGCTGTGTTTCGAATGCGGCCTGACTGATTGTGAATTACACTCGCAACTCCTTCATCATAACGTCGGTTTGCTTACATTTAGTAGAAGAAAAAGCAAGTCTTGAAAATACTATACGTTATTTGTACTTCATGGATTATACTAAGGCATTTGATAAAGTAAAACACGATGCAGTGATTAAAACGTTGGAAGATATCAACATTGATGGGAAAGATCTCAAAGTAATAAAGAATATTTACTGGAACCATGTAGTAGCAATTAAAATGGGAAATAAAGAAGGAAATAATCAACAATAAGGCAGTACGACAGGGATGTGTTTTGTCATCGGATCGCTTCTGCCACTATAGCGAAGTTATGCTTGCATGCTTGCTTGTATTCGCTGGCTGTGAACTCCAGCGCAAAGTCCTTTATGCCGGATGACAACATCCTGTTGTCCAACATCAGTGTGATGTCATACAGGACCTGCGGTTTGCGTGAGTATCCGTTGTCCCATGTATGGCTTATAGGTTGCAGAGCGAAGTTATAATGAGACAGATCAAAGAAAAGCCAGGAACACCATTCGGAGGCTATAATATAAACAATGTCACAGTATGATGGCGGAAAATTCGAAAATTCTACAACAATTGTTGGACATTGTAGTTAAAGAGAGTGCCAAGTAATGAATCTCATTGAATATGAAGAAAACAGTAACAATGGTGATATCAAACAAAATGTGAAATAGAGATAGAAGGGCAAATTCTTCACCAAGTCAATCAATCAATCAGTTGCCGTCTCCACAATGAACGTTGGCTACAATGGATCACAACACTGTCTGTCTCTCACCTTGACTGTACATTATGTCAAAGTGATGCTCGTCCATCTCTTGATGTTGTCTTCCCATTTGTATCGTTGTCTATCAACATTTCCCTCCAGTATGGTTTTTCTAAGAGTGTTATGTCTTTTAACGTGGCCGAAACATTTTACTTACTTCTTTTTTTTATTTCTGTCATAAACTCTTTTTTTATTCCCAGTTTTTCTAGAGCCGGTCGCCCTTGTTTAGAGGTTTCACGACTTTCTCCGTAATCTCGTATACTCTGAGTAACGTGACGTGCGTGAGAATTTATAGCGGTTCTCTCCGCGTCGGTAACTTACGGGGTGGACCGGTCGCTCAGAAAGCAATGGCAAACTACTGAGCGTAAGCTTGGCAAGGAATCAACAATCTGCTGAAAGATGCTGATGTTGACAGCGATGTCCTGTAAAGGATATTCGAAAAAAAGTGTTTCTAGAACCTTTGTATTTGATTGTTTCTTTTTCCATGAAATACGACATATGCTTCTGTATATCCACATCTCCAGGGCATCTATTCGACTTTTTAGTTGCTTGTTCAATGCCCAGGCTTCCGCGCCATACAATAGTGTTGAATATACGTAACATTTGACAAATTCTCATTTTAATGCGTTGTTAATCTCTCTAGATGTTAATACTGATTTCATGCTGTTGAAAGCATTTTTTGGCCATTCCTATTTTCTTTTTGATTTCTATTTCACTTCTGCCATCATCTGTTATTATATGTCCAAGATAGGAAAAACATGTTACTTGTTCTAGTACCTGCCCGTTTACCGTGATGTTCATTAATAACCTTTCCCTTCCATTGCTAATTATATTTTTCGTTTTTAGGATGTTAATATGTAAGCCACATTCTGCACTATGCCTGTTTACTTGTTCCACTAGGTTTTGTAACTCTAGCTCACTTTCTGCTAGTAACACAGTATGTTTAAAAGTTCTTTCTGTGTATATATTGAAGAGGTTTGGGGGACAACACGCATCCCCGCCGAACTCTTTTTATTTCTATGGGTTCATCATCATCATCAAGTGCCGTGCCAGCTGGCGAAGGCATTCATGGCTCGCCACAGATCTCGGTCTTTGGTTTTCTGGATCAACTCTGCTGCTGATATTCCTCCATGCCACCGTCTCAATCCATCCAGCACCATTTCTCTTGGTCTGCCTCTGCCTCTCTTCCCCTCGATCTTTCCAGTTGATACGATGTTCTCCAATGCCTCTCTTCTCATCACGTGACCGAAGAAAGATGTTTGTCTCTGTCTTATTGTTGTATATAATGTTTTAGTTTCATTAGCCTGTTTCAGGCAGTCATCGTTAGTTACTCTGGCAGTCCAAGGAATTCGCAACATTCGTCTCAGGAACCACATCTCTGTTGCTTCTAATTTCTTCTTACTTTGTTCATTTACATTCCAAGATTCACTGCCATACAGCAAAACTGGTTCTACATAGCATTTCAGCACTCTCTTTCTTACACTCAGTGATAGTGACTTATTGCAAAGAATACTCTTCATTTTCTGAAATGCAGCTTTTGCCTGCCCTATTCTGCTCCTAATCTCTGTTGTACATCTTCCATCTGATGTTATAAATGCCCCTAGGTATCTAAAATTATCCACTTGGTTAAGGATTTTTCCTTCTATTTCTATGTCACATTTTGGTGTCACCATTTTCTTTGATATGGGTTACGAATAATTATTTCCGCATCTAATTGACGCCACTTGTTCCCAGTACAAGTAACTAATAAGTCTGTTGAGAATGGAGGCAGAAGCAGTCACAGCGGCATTCTCATGCTGGAGGTCGTAGCCTCAGATGCCATACTCTCCTTTTTCAAGAATTGCCCATTAGCCTTCGCAATGAAACCCCAACCACTCCGTTTGTTTCTCACCAGGAGAATGGACAGAAAGACAGACAGACAAAGGGACAGACAGACACTAGGCAGGTAGGTAGGTATGTAGGTAGGTAGTAGGTAGGTACCTAGATACTTAGGTAGGTAGGTACTTAGATACTCAGGAAGATAGGTAGGTAGGTATTTAGAGGAGACCACTGCAACACACACTGGCTTCATCACGGACTCAAGGAGTATGCTTAGTAAAGTGGAGATAGGAATGTTTCATGTGGAATGGCTCACCTCGCTTCATAGGTCACAGATTGTAAGAATTGTATGGATTCTTTGCCCTGGCCATGCGGGAGTGCGGGGGAATGAACAGGCTGATAGGCTGACAGGGAATGCACCTTTTGGTAGTCGATTACCTATGGACAAGGGAGAGGTGGTCTTGCGACTGTGGGACCAGGTGGAGGAAAAGATTAAGAACCCGTATATGAAAATGATGAGATTGCGAGGGATTGGTAGCGGTTCTGGTAGAGTCACATCTCTGAAGTTTCCACATGATTCCTCAATTGACTGCTAATTGTCCACTATTCACTTCCGTAATCAGGGTTGGCTCACTATAGGTCTTAATAACGCGTTTCCTCACCTCGATTTTTTTTTTTTGCATATCCTTTTTACAGGACATCGCTATCAGCACCAGCACTTCACTGCTGTTGTTGATGTCTTGGCAAGCTTACGTTCAGTAGTTTGCCATTGCTTTCTTAACGACCAGCTCCCATACCAACTCGTTAATACCAAGCGCTACACGGTCTGCTGCCAAATCGGTCGCAGCTGTGTTTCAAAAGCTTATAAGCCGGCTTACGAATCGCGTCGACAAACCCTTAGCATTGGAGACCTTGATTGACAAAGATAAATTGCAGAGAACGTTCTTCATCTTGTGAAATGCTGTCTTTTCTTTGACTATTCTGTATTTAACTGCCTTTCCTTTATCATCTTCCATCGGATGTTACTAAAGCATCCAAAAATACTTAAATACATTGATGTGCTTCGGAATGGTTCCGTTAATTTTTATGTTGCATTGTGATATACAATGTTTCTATGCAATAACCATTACATCTGTTTTTCTGTTATTCAGACTAAGTCCTTCGTTTTGACGTTCAGTTGCAATTATACCTATCATTTCTTGCATCTGCGTTTCATTTTCAGCAGCCAAAACTATGTTATCAACTTAACGCAGTTTGTTTACATGGCATGTATTGTATGGATATCACTAGTTCGTCGATGTACAGATTAAACCGACCGGGAGATAAAACACAACCCTGCCTAACATTAAACAGACCAAGAGATAAAACACAACCCTGTCTAACATTAACCAGACCAAGTGATAAAATACAACCCTGTCTAACATTAAAACAACTATTTGACAAAACACAACCATGTCTAACATTAAACAGACCAAGTGATAAAACACAACCATGTCTAACATTAAACAGACCAAGAGATAAAACACAACCCTGTCTAACATTAAACTGACCAAGTGATAAAACACAATCCTGTCTAACAATAAACAGACCAAGAGATAAAACACAACCCTGTCTAACATTAAACAGACCAAGTGATAAAACACAACCCTGTCTAACATTATACAGACCAAGTGATAAAACACAACCCTGTCTAACGTTAAACAGACCAAGTGATAAAACACAACCCTGTCTAACATTAAACAGACCAAGTGATAAAACACAACCCTGTCTAACATTAAACATACCAAGAGATAAAACACAACCCTGTCTAACGTTAAACATACCAAGAGATAAAACACAACCCTGTCTAACGTTAAACAGACCAAGTGATAAAATACAACCCTGTCTAACATTAAACAGACCAAGTGATAAAACACAACCCTGTCTAACATTAAACAGACCAAGTGATAAAACACAACCCTGTCTAACATTGAACAGACCAAGTGATAAAACACAACCCTGTCTAACATTAACCAGACCAAGTGATAAAACACAACCTTGTCTAACATTAAACATACCAAGAGATAAAACACAACCCTGTCTAACGTTAAACAGACCAAGTGATAAAACACAACCCTGTCTAACGTTAAACATACCAAGTGATAAAATACAACCATGTCTAACATTAAACAGACCCAGTGATAAAATACAACCCTGTCTAACATTAAAACAATTATTTGATACAACACAACCCTGTCTAACATTAAACAGACCAAGTGATAAAACACAACCCTGTCTAACATTAAACAGACCAAGAGATAAAACACAACCCTGTCTAACAGTAAACAGACCAAGAGATAAAACACAACCCTGTCTAACGTTAAACAGACCAAGTGATAAAACACAACCCTGTCTAACATTGATTTAACATTGATAACAAATGAAAATGGTAAACTGATTAGAGAAGTTAGACTTAGACAGTCAACTTCTTTTGGTTACGTTATGAGAAGAAATAAATTGGAGAAGTTGGTCACAACCTGCAAGATTGAGGGGAAAAGAACAAGATGATGGCAGACAAGTAAATACCTGGATGGTTTGACCACGTGGTATGATCAAGACGAAAAAACAGCTGATCCACGACTCTGATGGCGAGACATGACAGCCCACACTTATCGGCACAGCACATGATGCCTAACATTGAACAGACCTAGTGACAAAACACAACTCTGTCAAACATTGAACAGACCATGTGATAAAACACAACTATGTCTATCATTCAACAAACCATGTGATAAAACACAACACTGTCTAACATTGAAGAGACCATGTGATAAAACGCAACACTGTCTAACATTGAAGAGACCATGTGATAAAAAAACAACCCTGTCTAACATCGAAGAGACCATGTGATAAAACACAACTTTGTCTACCATCAAAGAGACCATGTGATAAAACACAACCCTGTCTAACATTGAAGAGACCATGTAATAAAACACAACCCTGTCTAACATTAAAGAGACCATGTGATAAAAAAAACTTTGTCTAACATTAAAGAGACCATGTCATAAAACATAACCCTGTCTAACATTGAAGAGACCATGTAATAAAACACAACCCTGTCTAACATTAAAGATACCATGTGATAAAACACAACCCTGTCTAACATTGAAAAGACCATGCGATAAAAAACAAGCCTGTCCATAATTGAACCAACCAGGTAAGAATACACAACCTTGTCTAACACCTTAAGCATGCTCAGATCAAATGTGAAAAGAATAAAAATAAGAGAACATCCCGCGATTGTTACTGAATTCCCAATCACACATGACACGTTGCTCGGCATTAAAAGAGTTAAAGTCAACGTTTTTGGGACATTGTGTCCAAGCTTTCATATCACGATAACTTGCAGTGAAGTTTTGTTTCGTTTTGCCCTGGTAATAAATTTTTAATATCTCTGTTATTACCAAACGTAACGGTAGTATGGGGTTAAAAAGCATGAACATAACTCATTTTCTTATCTTAACAGCCGACGTTGTGGCTTAGAGGCATTGAACCCGTTTCATAATTCCCAGACACATCAAATTGAGGCTCCAAAATCAGCTGCAAATGATTTGAAACACAACGCCTTGAGTTGTTATCGACGGGGTGAGCGTCGGTCGTTCAGAAAGCATTGGCAAACTTCTGTTTCGGCTCGTATCCACTATTGGGGATTAGGCTCTCAGCTAAGATGTCCTATATTTTGCCAGCCATTGCAGCTCCCTCCATGTCCTCACTTTTCTAGAAGCGCTTCCTCCCATCTTGGTTGGCTGAGTAGCTTTTGATTTCTGTGTGCCACTTATTTATACGTGGTTGGCTTTTGTGGGTGAATTTATTTACATGATGGTTTTTTTTTTTTGCATATCCTTTACAGGACATCGTTGTCAACACCAGCATCTTTCAGCTGTATGTTGATCTCTTGGCAAGATTACGCTCAGTAGTTTGCCATTGCATTCTGAGCGGCCGGCTAACATACCCCGTAAGTTCCCGATGCAAATCGAACCACTGCTGATTCTCACCGTCATCACGTTACCGACGAGAGTATACGAGATTACGGAGAAAAGTCATAACCTCTAAGCCACGAAGCCGGCCATGATGGGTTGGGGTGCCTTAAACACAGCCCTTTCACATTGGTTTCTTGTGTGTGCTGGGGTGCAGTGTTCTTTGCTTTGCTTCTCTTGCATGTCCCTGTCACACACACACACACACACCCACCCACCCACCCACCCACACACACACACACACACCCACCCACCCACCCACACACACACCCACACACACACACACACACACACACACACACACACACACACACACATGAATAAAACTAGGGGAACTGCGGTAAAGCTGTGGAAATGTAAACAATATAAAATAACACAAAGTAGTTCAACTTTATAGAACAGAATTACGAAAAATACAGGACGTTGGTTCGACTAGCCTTCACCAGCAAACAACTACATACACAAAACACAACATATAATCACACAGAAGACCCTCCAGTGACAACATTAAGGCATAAGATCGGGATAAGAAGAATTAAAAGATGATAAAATGAGAACAATGAAGAGAACATGAAAGTTTGAAAAAATAAATGTGTTGCTGTTTATCTCAGAATCCCTGGCTGTTTAATATAACATCATCCTACCTGTAGCACACAGAACCATTGCAACATGTTGAACGTTATAATTAACTTCCTACTAAATCATAAACAGCAAAAGAAAAGATTTAAAAGTGTAAATAAAGAATGTTGGGGTAGATTCGACGTTGTAAAGGACACGTAAATAGCTGTGTTTAAATCTTTAATAGTAAAACAATTATTCGGAGACAGATTCTGAACGAAGATGTACGTCAGCTATTCTTCTACTTCTTCAGCGTTCCGAGCCATTGAGGTTCTTTGCTGCAGATACAATCCGTCTTCATTCGTCTCTCTCGTCAGCTATAAGTTAACAAAACTGTATGTCAGTTCTAAGTTAACAAACTCGTGTGTCAGTTATAAGTTAACAAAACTGTATGTCAGTTATAAGTTAGCAAAACACTATTTCAGTTATAAGTTAACAAATCTGTATGTCAGTTATAAGTTAACAAACTGTATTTCAGTTACAAGTTAACAAAACTGTATGTCAGCTACAAGTTAACAAAACTGTATGTCAGTTACAAGTTAACAAAACTGTATGTCAGTTATAAGTTAACAAAGCTCTATGTCAGTTACAAGTTAACTGTTATGTCACTTATAAGTTAACAAACGAGCACCCATGCCGTTGTGTAGCAGAACCTTCGCAGACCGTCGTTCTTATCCCATCCCCCTAAAAAACAACTCTCAATCCCGTGTCAGTTCTCATGCCTTCTGCATATTCTTGTCCAAGGTGTCTTCAACGTTCTGTCCCCATCTACTCCGTGGTCGGCCGCTGCCCACTTCCTCCAGGAACTACACCTCCCATCGCTGTTCTCCCCAACCCACCGTGATGTTTAATATGGCCACAGTCTTTCACTTTCCAAGACACTGTTGATGTGTCAGTTCTCTTCAATGTTCAGGTCTTATAGTATTCCAGTGTCTTTCCTTGTCTTGGTCCACTGTATTATTTCCTGACCCGTTAACTTCTGCAACTAGTCTTGTTCCTGATGTATTGTTATTTCCTAGGCAAGCCCACAGAGGGATCATGCTGCACGAGCAACAAATGGTCTCTACATTCAGCTCGGGCCTTGTGATATGGGGAGGTATAACTCCATCCCTGGTCTTACCGCCAAGTATTGCAGTTATTATGCTTTTTTTTTAAAACACAATGTAACAAACTACCGCCTGTCAAGACGGCAAGGTGCCAGATTGAAGCACAATGTAGCAAACTATCATTGTTCCGTCGCCCAGTTACTGAGTTGAGTGCATGTAGTGACACTGTGAGCTGTGAGTTTCGTGTGGGCATCTTGTCCGTGGTTGTTTGTAGTGTAAACTGCGTGTTCAGAAAATGGTGGTGATCGGTTGCGGAACTAGCTAGTTTTGCATTATGCAGTAATGTGTGTGATGTTGATGTGTTTCTAGTGATTGCCGCTTCTATCCATAAAATAAAAACAAAACAACAACGAAACACTAATCTTCACATTTCGCGGCGACTGCATTAGCCAGGCGTTCTTAAATCCTCAGGCTCAAGACATTCCCCCCCCCATTCCCCCCCCCCACCTCCCCTTCCTACTCTGCAAGGTATTATACGCAGTAGATGGCAATTTTTTTTTTGTTTAAAAGAATTATTGACAATTAAATCGTTGCTACGGAGGTGAACAAGATCGAATGGATAAGAACATTCGTTCTTAATCATCGGTGAGCTTATGCTGTGTTAGAAGGTACAATCCTCTACACCGGTCAGTTGGATTAAAATACTGACTGCTCGTCCTTGACTTGGGGTTAAATTACAATTAGCCCAGAAGTCGGAAACAGACCACACTGCTTTGATTTTCAAGCAATAGTATGAGTGCGGGTCATTCAAAAAGCAATGGCAAGTTACTGAATGTAAATATGCCAAGAAATCACAAACAGCTACAAGTCCTGGGATTGATTGCAACGTCCTGTAACGGATATGGAAATAACTTTTAACAGACGTCGAAGTGGGGTTCGCCTGATGGCGAAGTACACTGATACAGTAATAGGGACAACTAATTCACACACAAAAATCAGCCAAGTGCACTAGCTGTAGTAGCACGTATATGAACTACCATTATGTTCAATGCCAGCGAACGAAACAAACAAATACAATCATTACCACAAGATGAGTCAGAAACATGGATAACAACTAAAAGAATTACTAATAAACTACAAATATTTATTAATTAGTGCATGCGCAGAATAGCGGGGCAAACTGGTAAACAGAATTACAAATGTGGAAATCATGGAGATAAACGAACAAACTCCAGGGAATCAGAAGGTGTGGACACACTGTTGGTATTTGATAGAGCATACACTGAGATAAACTGATTGTCACCTGTTGTCCCTGGGGTGAGAGGAATTAACAAGCACACTCTTTTAATTCTATATCATCAGCCTTGGAATCTAATTGATCTTTGTCTACACAACCCCTTCAGTCTCTGAATTACAATCTCTCTCTCTTCTTACCACGGGACAATACCCCTCTTCATATTCCCCCAGAACATACCCACACAACTCTGGCTTCTAACAAATGACAAACTAATTTAATAAAGAAAAGTGTTAAGTGTGTGCAATGTATGTGTATAGAACTTCTTTAGTATAGTCTATTGTGTATGTGAGATGAGTCCAGTTAGTTCAGGATCTTTCATCATAGTGTCCGGCCATACCACAACACAACACAGCAAGTCAGAAGGACCTCACCAAATGAACCGTCTCTCTGGCCAGGGGTCGATTTCTTCCAGTTGATCGTGTATAGTCTGGGTGCCTGGTTACTAATGTTGAATATGGTAGAATAAAGTCCATAAGTTCGGAACACACGATGTACCTGATAATTCAATATACGAATCCTGTGACCTAGGAACACTTTCCCATAGTTCACATTATCTCAACAAAAACACCTTCTGTCTCGAGGGACAATGTTATTGAATGATTCTCATCCCTATTCCACCTCTCTACCTACTATTGTCATGCTCACTGGTGGTGTTTATAGTTCCTTAAAATCAGCTGTCTTGGGCACTCAACCCCGGACAACTAGTCCTTTCATGATAAACAATCCTGCCTCAAACGAGATTATGATTTCGTGCGGAACGGTGTCCCATTGCAGAAACCATTTAGCAGAACTGCATTCGGTGTGACTGCCATTGTCCACACCTCTGAGTTGTCCTTCAGTTCTCATATACAGTGGAACCTATCGAAGAGAGAACACCCGGTGAGAGAAACCTGATTCAGACCTACTATATGTGAGTGTAGACCGAAGGCAGTACTCAGATATTTATATCCTGATCAACCCAGAACTAAACTCTGGCATAAGGCAGAGGAGTTCATCACATTGGTCTGAGATGTGATAAGAAAAGGAAAGACTAAAGAAAAGCGAAGAAACCCCAGTAGACACCCTACCGGAAGATCCTACCATTTACATTTCCTTTATCCCCCAAACCACCCTCAATCTCACTGAATATCATCCCACGACATTGGTCTAACTCTGCTGAGTTAAACGATATATCACTCAACCTAGTTTAAGCAACAGCATCAGCCTGCTGCTGCCGACGCTCCTAGAATAGGTTCCCACAACGCCCCATCCCTACACTCGATTCCAAGTATCTCCCAATTGTGCCTAGTCAACTACCAGCCTAGTATTACTCATACCTAATCTCTATCTATTTAATACCTTATGTAATCTAGTCCTGTCCAGAATTGAAACCACAAATTGTCATTATAGACAAATGTCCATCGACTTTAATCGACACGGGACACCGTTGTTTCTTTTCCAAATTGGAACAGGAATAGCTTAACACTCCAGTTCGTTTTAATCCATTTTTGCACACTGATTGCAAAACTGTTTTGTCACAATGGCCGAGAGCTGTGTCCGACTGACGTCACCGACTTGGCCAGAAGCCAGGTGCGGAGAAACTCTCCTTCTTTCATTCTTCAGATCGGGGTAAACAGTATGCCGACTTGTCCCCCTTTGATCCGGGAAAATCTTTCTCCTGTATTCAAAGACTTCTGGTCGGCGTTTGATATGGGAAAACCTTTCCCAGCATGAAATAGTTGTGGCGGTCTAGAGACGGCTGTCTCCGCCAATTTATCATTCTGGTCGGCGTCTCCAGTAATTCCGTGACACTGATGATAGTATAGTTTAGTTTAGTTTAGTCGACGGATCAACATCACATTACACTGGTGTAACCCATAAGTGCTCCGTTCTACGTCTAACTCAAGCCTGAGTCCGGAGAATCTCAGCTCAGTGCGCGAAATCCGTAGCACCGGCGAGGATCCCGAATTACTTTGGATAAATTTTTAACTCGATAGTTTGCCCGGGAAGCGCCGTTTGGCTACTCTTTTTCGATTTCCAACTGCCAAGGGATTTTTTACGTGCGCAACAATACACACGGGTGTATCTCACAACCCAGAGACCAGGGGATATTTTGGCACTCTTCCGAATATCGGTCCCAAATTAGGACTAACTCTGTAGTGAAAAAGTATCCCTTACAGGGCCTCATTGGTTGATATAAAAACAATAATAAATGATACGAACTAAAATATAGCTACGAACTAAAATATAGAACTGAGAAAATCGAAATACGTACCAATAATAATCATCATCATCAATCATTATCATCAACAATCAGGAGCCGTCTCCACTATGAAGGTTGGTTGCAATGGTTATCCAACAATGTCTCTCTCTCGCCTTGACTCTACATTCTGTCAGGCTGATGTTCGTCCATCTCTTGATGTTATCTTCCCACTTGTATCGTTGTCTACCTCTTGCTCGCCTCCCTCAACCTTGCCTTCCAGTATAGTTTTTATAAGAGTGTTAGTTAGTTAGTTAGTCGACAGATCATCCTCATTGCACATCGAACCATTCTGTCCATAAGTGCTCGGATCCCCTCCTCAGCAAATCCCGCAGCGTGTAGCGGCTAAACGACATATAAGAGTGTCATGTCTTTTAACGTGGCCGAAATATTTCACTTGCCTCCACGTTATTTCTTCCATCAACTCTCTCTTCATTCCCAGTTTTTCTAGAACCTCTGCATTTGATTGTTTTTGTTTCCATGAAATACGACATATTCGTCTGTATATCCACATCTTCAGGGCTTCTATGCGACTTTCTATTTGCTTGTTCAATATCCAGGCCTCAGTAGCGCTGAATATACGTGACATTTGACAATTCTCATTTTTAATGCGTTATTAATCTCTCTAGATGTTAATACTGATTTCATGCCGCTAAAAGCATTTTTGGCCATTCCTAATCTTTTTTATTTTTATTTCACTTCTGCCATCATCTGTTATTATATGTCCAAGATAGAAGAAACTAGTTACTTGTTCTAGTATCTCCCCGTTTACTGTGATGTTTGCTTGCTTGCTTGCGTTCGCTGGCTGTGAACTCCAGCGCGAAGTCCTGTATGTCGGATGAAGACATCCTGTTGTCCAACATCAGTGTGATGTCATATAGGACCTGAGGCTTGCGAGAGCATCCGCTGTCCCATGTCTGGCTTATTGATGTGCAGACTGGTGGTTCCTCGCCGTGCAGGCAGATAATCTCCGACTTCGGAAGAATCAGCGATCCTACTACGTTAGCCAGGACCCCGAAGGGACCTGTTGCCCAGGACGCACGGCGAGGACATGTTAGTAGGTCTTGGTCAGCATAAAACCTGGCCCTGGTGCCTTGGAAACACCTCTGCGTCCCAATAGAAGGAATAAAATGATATGACAGAATCACCAATGTAGAGTTCGTGGAGAGAACTAAACAAATCCCAGTAAACCAAGAAGTGAGGAAAAGACACTGGCACTGGATTGGCCAAACATTGAGAAAATCTGAGGATAGTATAACGAGGTATATGTCTGGAATTGAGAGGACCAGAGAAATGGAGAAAGACTTAAACACACAAGGAGAAGAGAGGTAGAAATAGAAATGAATACTTTGATGAGGACTTGGGCGGAGCTGCATGGAAAAGCTACAGATAGGAAGGGGGGGGGGGGGGGACCTAAAAAAAAACAAGGAGAAAAGAGGTAGAAACAGAAATGAATAATTTTGTGAGGACATGGGCGGAGCTGCATGGGATAAATAAAGATGAGGATAGGAGGGCTTGGGTGGAGCTGCATGGGATAAATAAAGATGAGGATAGGAGGGCTTGGGGTGAGTTAGCTGAAGGTCTATACCCCAATGGAGGATAACAGGTGAAAGAAGAAGAATCTGTCAGCTCAGTATATATTGCTGTTGGGGGTGTTCCGATGGCACTGGTCGTAGTTGCTGGGTTCATCTAAGGACATAGTTATCGTGTCCCGTTCACTTAATTAATTTATGGAAAAATTGAAAAAAAAACTCACATACTTTGGTCTGTCAAAACTGTAAGGTGCCACACACACACACGCGCTCGCGCCAACCAACCAACCATCCAACCAACGAAACAGTCATCAAGAAAATATCGAAATATCAAACTAGAGTCTACAAAAATATCTTACAATAAAGAATCTACAATAAGGAATCTACGAAAAGGAATCTATAATAAATAATCTACAACAAAGAATCCACAATACAATATATACAATACAAAATAGCACCATAGAGAATCTATAACAAAGAATATGCGATATACAACAAAGAATCTGCAATAAAAAATCTACAATAAAGAATATGCAATAACGAATCTACAATACAGAATCAAGAATAAAGCATCCACAATAAAAATCTATTACAAATAATCTACAATATAGTTTTAAATCATGATGTAATGTGAACTAATATGACGTTCCCAAGGTTGCAGTGGTTTTGAAGAAAAACAGCCAATGGCTTTACCGAATCGACAACAGAAATGTGATTAAGTAAAAGGGATGACGTAATAGGCTGAGGGTAATTAGGGTGTCATGGAAATGCATCAAAGCATATGTCTATGCACTGTTATATATTATTGTTATATATTTGCCGACCCGTTAAATAATGACGTTATTTCATAACTGGAAGAAGGTGAATAGGTATGGGAAAGAGAAGAATAAGAAGAAGAAGAAAGAGAAGCAGATAGACAGAATGGATGGAAGGAATAAAAGTAGGAAGAGAGGAGGAATAAAGGAAGTAAGGAATAACAAAAAGAAGTAATAAATGAAGAGAAGGAGGAAGGAAGGAAGGAAGGAATGAATGAAGGACAGAAGGAACGGAGGGAGGGAGGGAGGAAGGAAGGAAGGAGGAAGGAAGGAAGGAAGGAAGGAAGGAAGGAAGGAAGGAAGGAAGGAAGGAAGGAAGGAAGGAAGGGTTGAGATGTCGGATGACTTTGGAAACGAACACGCGGACAGTTTGGCTGGGTCTGAACCTCTGGGTTGGGTATTTGTGCAAGATCATGTAGA
>JACEFZ010020494.1:257500-275000 GCA_014155875.1 Cepaea nemoralis
CAAATAATCATAAATTTTATTTGAAACATAACTTGTAAGGTACTACGACTGTTTTTCTAATCCTTAACAAACATCACTTAACAAGAGATTGTCTATCAGCCATTTAACGGTCTTCTTCTTTACATTACGTTTACAAAAAACAAACATTTCTGAACATGAGTCTGTTACGGTCAAAACACATGATGTGTGTCTTTCAGTTAGCGGAATACACTTTGAGCTCCCCCACGTCCATACAGACTAATGGTATCAAAATTATATATCTGCATTATCAAAGTACAGCCTATTTGTATCAAAGTACATATTATAATTATAAAATTACAGAATAATTGTGTCAAAGCACATTTAGAATGATCAGAGTACATATTAATTTTATCAAAGTACATATTAGAATTATCAAAGTACAGACTAAGTGTATGGAAGTACATATTAGAATTATCAAAGTACAGAGTGGAAGTATCAAAGTACAGAGTTAAATTATCAAAGTACAGAGTGGAAGTATGAAAGGTGCACAGTGGAAGTATCACAGCACAGAGCCGAAGTATCAAAGTGCAGATTAGAATTATCATAGTACAGAGTAGAAGTATCAAAGTACAGATTGGAAGTAACAAAGTATATACTAGAATTATCAAAGTACAGAGTGTGATTATCAAGGTATAGAGTTGGATTATCAAAATATAGAGTGTGATTATCAAAGTAAGGAGTGGGATTATCAAAGTAAAGAATGGGAGTATCAAAGTACAGAGAGGAAGTATCAGAGTAAAGAGTCAGTTAATTAGTTAGTCGACAGATCATCCTCATTGCACATCGAACCATTCAGTCCATAAGTGCTAGGATCCCCTCCTCAGCAAATCCCGCAGCGTGTAGCGGCTAACGACACCAGTTCTGTGTTGGTTTATCAGTCTTCTTTGGCTTCCTGCGTAGTGTTCTTGTTTGGCCATCCCTCTTTTAATTTGCTGTTCTCGCAGTCTGGCCATGGTTGTAGATTCACAGTCACCACTCGGTTCCTGCAAAAGTATTACTACTCGTAGAGCATTCAGAATGTCAGCCTGGTCCATGGCGCGTCCGCCCTCCACAGTAGCCCTACCTCAAGCCTGTCAGCCTGCTCATTCCCTTGTACACTCGCATGCCCTGGCACGAAGATGAAACTAATCTTTGCCAGCCGAGACCGCTCCAGAGACAGCAACCATTCTCTTCGAATCCACCCCATCTCTATCCTATTGAGCATGCTCATTGAGTCGCTAGTGAATGTCTGTGTCTCGAGCCATGTTATTGGATTACTTACTGCCATGACTTCCATAGTCAGGCTACTTGTGGTCTCAGCTAAAGCACCAGTCCTCCTTCACAATTTTCCCTCCGGTCTGAACCGTAAAGGCCCATGAGCTTCTCACATGTCGGACGACCGACCCATCTGTGTAAATGACAGCATCACCGTCTAGCGAATTCTCGAAAATCAACGCTTGTACTTCCGCCTCCACAGCAGCCGGATTTTTTTGTCTGCATTTTCTGTCTAGTTGGCTGCAAACAGAAAAGGACGTACATAAATCTGTTGGCACTTGTAACCACTCCTCTCCAGGTTCTAAGTCCTCAAGTGAACACACCTGTTGAAGAATGTCTTCTTCTTGATCCATTCACGACCGCCCTCTTTTTAACCTGCTGCCATTCACCTTCATAATTTCACTATGCAGTGGATGTTGTGTGTTTGCGTTAACTCTGAGATAGGTGCGTGCTCTGCAAATTTGTATTCTGTCTTCAATGCTTGGAAAATCAAGAAGGTAGCGCATCGTCCTGCATGCTGTATCTCTTGTACATCCAAGAATAATGAGCATAGCTTCATTATGTATTCTTTCCAACCTTTCTATCTACTTACAGCTGAGAGTCAGGATTGCCATTGCATACTCAAAAACAGACATGACCAGCCCCTCGTATAGAAGACATAGATGGCGCTGCTCACAGTTTGCTGCCGCCATCACCCGCATCGCAGCCAAACTCCGCTTGGCCTTTGTTATGACCTGGTCTATGTGCTCATTACAAGCAAGGCTTCGATCAAAACGTATCCCCAGGTAATTCATTGCCTGCATTCTTTCCACCGTCTCTGAACACAGATTTACAGTTGGTGATGGAGTGGTGGCAATTTGATTATTGAACGAGAACCATGTCACTGTTGCCTTTGTTGAGTTGACCATTGCCCCAGCAATGTATGTATGTATGCCATTGAGTTCGGTTTGTAGTTCCACAGCAACCCGATTCCTATCCTTCCCCTGACGATACACTAAAACATCGTGGGCATATGGCAGTGTCCTCTCCGGTCCATTGATCTGCTCGCTGGTGATTCTCACAGTGTAGGTGTTGAATAGTACCGGAGATAATGGCGATCCCTGTAAGAGTGAGTAAAAGTAAAGAGTGGGATTATCAAAGTATAGAGTTGAAGTATCAAAGTACAGAACGAACGAACGAACAAACTTTATTTTCAAAGGGTTAAGAATTGGGCACGCAGGCCCGTCTAACATTTCTACCCTTCTGTCACTCTCTTCCATACATTATTTCATTCACACATCATTCAAGGCTAACAGAGAACAGCAACTATATAAAAGATATGCATTATAGAGGCATGGGCAAAATACGAACATCAAAACTACACGACACAGTAACATTAGATAATGGTCTGACACTTGTTATTAGCCATGTGGAATATACTGGCCTACCAAAAGGGGACTGGCTGTTATACTAGGGTTTTGTTGTTATTATTATTATCACTATTATTAAGGGGGAAGGTAATCCGTACTGAGATAGTGTTCGAGTAATTTGCGATTATATGAATAGGTATTGGTGATGTCTTTGATTTCTTGTGGAAGATTGTTCCACAGCTGAGCTGCAGAGTACGTTAAGCTTGTTTTGTATAAGTCAATCCTAGGCTTCGGAATGTGTAATATATTTAAACGTTTACTGTGTCTAGCATTATATTTAAACAATGGCCAAAGGTAATTTGGGGCATTCCGATGCAGGATTTTGTGAATTAGTTTAGCTTTATTGAAAAGCAGGCGTTTGCGGAGTGGTAGTAACTGAAGGCGTTTATACAGGCTGGGATTGTCAGATAAATGTTTGCTATAAATTAGACTCATGGCCCGTTTCTGGAGTGAGTAAAGTCGCTTGGTGCTTTAATTAGAACAACCGTCCCAGATTGTAGAGCAGTAGTCAAAGTGTGTCTGAATATGAGAAGTATAGAATAGTTTCCTTGTGTCCTCATCAAGGAAGTTTTTAATTTTGGCGAGTTGGTAGACTTTTTTCGCTGTTTGTTTAATGAGCGCTTGAACGTGGGAATTAAAGGTTAGGTTTCTATCAATCATTAGGCCTAATGTTTTGTGCTCAATTACACTTTCTACTGGCATGTTATCGATGTGAAGTTGAAGTGATGTGTGTGAGCTTAGAGTTTGAAGTCTTTGTCTGGTTGTTAATAACATTGATTTTGTTTTAGTGATATTAATTTGCATTTGGTTTGAATAGCTCCATCTAACTACATTATTTAATTCTTGCTGTAAAGACGACTCCAGTAAAATACAGTTTTCAGCGTTTGTGTACACTGTACAGTCGTCTGCAAATAGATCGCAGGACGACGAAAGATGCAAAGGTAGATCGTTAATATATATATGGCAAATAATAGAGGGCCAAGAATAGAGCCTTGCGGTACTCCAATATTGAAGGTAGTGGTTTGAGACAGAGATTTATTATGTGATACTACTTGCTTTCTGTTTGATAGAAAAGATGATATTAGAGTGACTACATTAGGGCCAATTTTCATTGTCTCAAGTTTTTAAATTAAAATAACATGGTCTATCATATCAAATGCTTTCTTGAAATCAATAAACACAGTTCCACATAGATTGTTGTTGTTTATATTCTGGTGCCAATTTTCTTTCATGTTTGTTAGGGCCGTATGGCAAGATTATTTTGGTCGAAATCCTGATTGGCTGTCGACAATAAGCTTGTTGCGAACTAAATACTGTAATGTTACTTTATGGATGTGTTTTTATAGTGGCTTAGATAGTGATAATAGTAAAGAAATGGGTCTGTAATTGCTCGGGAGACCATTGTCCAATGAACCAGATTTAAGAAGAGGGTACACTTTAGCGATTTTGAGAGCTGATGGAAAGTGGCCTTTGGTGAGACATTGATTATATACATAGGTTAGTGATATACAGATCACTGGCGCAGCACAACGGAGAATCCGGTTGCTGATTCCATCTAACCCAGATGAGGTTGTGTTTTTTTAGGTTACTGAGGTAATGTGAATACTTTAGTGATTGTCATTAACGGTATGTCGGAAAGAATATCGCGGGAGCATCTATTCTCGCAAAACGATGACAGTAAAGATAAGTTGCAAGGAGAATTAGGTATTGAAGCCTTCAACTGGTCTATGTCAGTTTGAAAAAACTTACTGAATTGGTCGCATGTAATATGATTTGATGGTAAGGAATTTCGGAAGTTATACTTGTTTGTCAAAGTGTTAAAGTGTCAGAGTGGAAGTAACATAGTACAGAGTGGGATTATCAAAGTAAAGTGTGGGATTATCAAAGTATAGAGTGGAATTATCAAGTGGGAGTATCAAAGTATACAGTGGAATTATCAAAGTATTGAGTAGGATTATCAAAGTATAGATTAGTAGTATAAAAGTACAGATTATAAGTATCAAAGTACAGAGTGGAAGTATCAAATTTCAGAGTAGATGTATCAAAGTACAGAGTTGAGGTATCGAAGTACAGAGTAGAAGTATCAAAGTACAGAGTGGAAGTAGTAAACCAAAGACTAGAAGATTTTCTTCACATGCAATAAGCGACAATCCCAAGTTGGCCGATACATAAAACACAAATTGTATGAGGACATCCTAACACAGGGATCAGGTTCATTTAAGGGCCTAGGGCGGGCGTCACTAAACTACGGCCCGCAACCGGCCCTCGAAGTCAGTTACCCCCCCCCCCCCCCCCCCCCCCCACCGACGGTGCTGGTGAACATTTGAAAATTTGAAAGCAATTCTCTTGATTGGATGCAGCAATGCCAAACCAAATATTGATGATATCTTGAAAGCCAAACGTAAGTTTCACAAATCTCACTGACCTTTTTTGCTGCTTAGTTTGTGAATTCGGATATGTATACATTAGGTCTGATGTAACTATCGTTTTGCTAACGTCCCCTTTTTTGATAACTTTTTTTAAAAATAAATAAATATGTTGGTTGTCTTTGTTTCTATGCATTGTGCGTCACTCACCCATGATTAACATTGGATGCTAAACTGAGTTTTTCGTCTTTTTCCCCAGAGCTTTCGTTCTGGATTGCAAGTATTTTACAGAACGACTATGCGACCCGAGCTCGTCATTTTGTCAGTTATCCTGCCAACTATGAAAACAGTTTGCTGAACCCTGGTCTAGGGAATATCGGCAAATTACCACCTTGATCAAGAATAAGGATTGCCTATCATCAAAATTTTAGGCAAGAAGAGACCATTATGTTTCCACGGCAGAGAGGACACGATATTGTGAAATATATTCTGTATTATAGTTTGTTTGATCTTCATGAAAGAACAGAATAGAGCAAGCAAAAGTTGCATTTCATAAAATGAAAATTATCTTACGCAATATGTCACTATTATTGAATATAAGAAAGAGAGTTCTGAAATGCAAAATAGAACCTGTTTTGCTGTATGGTAGTGAATCTTGGAATGTAAATGAACAAATTAGGAAGAACTTGAAACCAACAAAGATGTGGTTCTTGAGACGAATGTTGCGAATTCCAAAGACTGAAAAAGTAAAAGGTTCCTTAGACTAATGTCGTGAATTCCAAGGACTGTCAGAGTAACTAGCGACGATTACCAGAACGAGGCTAACGAAACTAGAACATTATACGCAACAATAAGAAAGAGACAAACAGCTTTCTTTGATCATGTGATGAGATGAGAGGCATTGGAGAACATCGTGACGACTGGAAAGATCAAGGAGAATACACGTGGAGATAGGCAGGCCAAGAGAAATGATGATGGATGGACTGAGACGGTGGCGTGGAGGAATATCATCAGCAGAGTTGATCCAGAACAGGAAATGCAAAGTTCTGTGAAGAAACATGAACGCTTACGTCAGCTGGTAGGGCACTTGATGATGATGATTGATTATGGTGGAGACCGCAACAATTTTATGAAAGTGAACTAAGAAGAACAATCATGAAATTGTATTTGACTGTGAAAGTTACAGATGCTAAGGACTAATTAAACCGACACGTATATACTAAACATATGTTGTTATGTTCTGTATTGTGAAATACGTCCTGTATATTCCTGTCCTAGTTTGTTCATCTCGTTTGTATTTTTAGTTGTACAACTTCTGTTGTTTGTAATAGCGCATTAGGAAACAAAAGAAAGACGTAGATATTGTAATATGCTTTAAACGTATTCGCATTAATAACACAAAAGATTAAGCAATAACTTCATTTAAATCCTTTGGATTCCACACGGGAAAACGCAATAGTATTCAAAATAATGTTGCTTAAAGTCAAAATACCTCTCTAAATCAAGCAATAAATTGTTCTAATATGTCATTATTGTTTTAATACTGCAACTGTAGTAACATATCTGTGATGTAACTCACAGTTTGTTAATTACTAATTAATGATTTTCATTATCAATTATCATTTGTCTGTCGGTTACAATGTTACATCGCCATTACTGCCTCAAGCCAGAGAGTGTAATAGCTTCATAGCTGTAGGAGAATTGTGTAACTATCGCGGAACACTATTCACATTTCTAAAACTGATAGAGACGAACAGTGACTGCACGAATAAGCAACGCAATTACGTCAGTAATGGGACCTTGGACAGCGCCATACGTGGATTGTATCCCACCCACGAAGATTCTATCCCAAACACGAAGATTTTATCACACACATGACGATTATATCCCACGCACGATGATTCCATCCCACACACGAAGATTCTATCCCACACACGAAGATTCTATCACACAAACTAAGATTCTATTTCACACACGAAGATTCTATCCCACACACGAAGATTCTATCCCACACACGAAGATTACATCACACACAGTAAGTTTCTGTCACACACACGTACACTGTATCACAAAGAAGCGGATTCTATCACACACACGTACATTCTATCACAAAGAATCCTATTTGATCAAATACACATACATTCTATCACACACACGTACATTCTATCACACACACGTACATTCTATCACACACACACACACACACACAAATTATATCAACACACGTAGGTTCTATAACACACTCACACACATAAATTCTATCACACACACGTAGATTCTATCACACACACACACATAAATTCTATCACACACACGTAGATTCTACCTTATACACGTAGATTCTATCACACACACACGTATACTCTATCACACACAAGTAGATTATGTCACATGCATGTAGATTCTATCACACATATACGTAGATTTTATCATATACACTGTAGATTGTATCACACGCGTGGATTATATCACACACAGCCCTGCTACTGAGTGAGTGCATGGCGCGATACTGTGAGCTGTTAGTTTCGCGTGAAGTGCTTTTACATCTTGTCCGCGGTTGTTTGTAGAGTGAACTGCATGTTCGGAATGATGGCGGCCGGCTGTTGCTGGATTGACTGGTTTGCCTTTTCGGCTCACAAGTGCATTTTTCAGGAGACTCCTGGGAGTCGCCGCTGGAGCTACAGAGTTCGTGCTTTGTGCGGCGCTTTCGGCGGGTCGTCCTGCGGAAAGAGACCGAGCCATGTGGGATAAGACCTGGGTCAATGAAGTCTTTTTGGTGACTGCCGTTACCATCGATGATGAACTGTATTTTTCATGGAGGACTTTTTCTTTTGGCATTCTGGCGGCGGCATTATGCACAGTGTACCTGTGCGGGCTGTTGGCTTGCCGAGACTCCTGTCTATTCCATTGTTCACTCTGGGCAGTGAGGAACTATTTGTGTGATATTCACTGGCACAGGAACTGAGCAATATGGGGACGACCCGTTACCGTGAAGTTAGAACAACGACTAACTAACTACCTAACTAACTAACTAATTAACTAACAAACTAACTAACTAACTAACTAACTAACTAACTAACGAACTAACTTATTAACTAACTAACTAATTAACTAACTAACTAACTAGCTAACTATAACCACAATCCATCTTGTACCATTACGTAACCACACTCCAACTTGTACCATCACATAACCACACTCCAACTTGTACCATCACATAACCACACTCCAACGTGTACCATTACATAACCGCACTCAACATTGTACCATCACAAAACCACACTCCAACTTGTACCATTACATAACCACACTCCAAATTGTACCATTACATAACCGCACTCAACATTGTAACATTATATAACCACACTCAAACTTGTACCATTATATAACCACACTCCAACTTGTACCATCACATAACCACACTCCAACTTGTACCATTATATAACCACACTCCAACTTGTACCATTATATAACCACACTCCAACTTGTACCATTATATAACCACACTCCAACTTGTACCATTATATAACCACACTCCAACTTGTACCATTATATAACCACACTCAACATTGTGCCATCACATAACCACACTCCAATTTGTACCATTATATAACCACACTCCAACTTGTACCATTATATAACCACACTCCAACTTGTACCATTACATAACCGCACTCCAACTTGTACCATTACATAACCACACTCCAACTTGTACCATTACATAACCGCACTCAACATTGTACCATCACATAACCACACTCCAACTTGTACCATCACATAACCACACTCCAACTTGTACCATCACATAACCACACTCCAACTTGTAACATTACATAACCACACTCCAACTTGTACCATTACATAACCGCACTCAACATTGTACCATCACATAACCACACTCCAACTTGTACCATTATATAACCACACTCCAACTTGTACCATCACATAACCACACTCCAACTTGTACCATCACATAACCACACTCCAACTTGTACCATTACATAACCACACTCCAACTTGTACCATTACATAACCGCATTCAACATTGTACCATCACATAACCACACTCCAACTTGTACCATCACATAACCACACTCCAAATTGTAACATTACATAACCACACTCCAACTTGTACCATTATATAACCACACTCCAACTTGTACCATCACATAACCACACTCCAACTTGTACCATCACATAACCACACTCCAACTTGTACCATTACATAACCACACTCCAACTTGTACCATTACATAACCGCATTCAACATTGTACCATCACATAACCACACTCCAACTTGTACCATCACATAACCACACTCCAAATTGTAACATTACATAACCACACTCCAACTTGTACCATTACATAACCGCACTCAACATTGTACCATCACATAACCACACTCCAACTTGTACCATTATATAACCACACTCCAACTTGTACCATTATATAACCACACTCCAACTTGTACCATTATATAACCACACTCCAACATGTACCATTATATAACCACACTCCAACATGTACCATTATATAACCACACTCCAACATGTACCATTATATAACCACACTCCAACATGTACCATTATATAACCACACTCCAACTTGTACCATTATATAACCACACTCCAACTTGTACCATTATATAACCACACTCCAACTTGTACCATCACATAACATACTCCAACTTGTACCATCACATAACCACACTCCAACTTGTACCATCACATAACATACTCCAACTTGTACCATTATATAACCACACTCCAACTTGTACCATCACATAACCGCACTCAACATTGTACCATTATATAACCACACTCCAACTTGTACCATCACATAACATACTCCAACTTGTACCATCACATAACCACACTCCAACTTGTACCATCACATAACCACACTCCAACTTGTAACATTACATAACCACACTCCAACTTGTACCATTACATAACCGCACTCAACATTGTACCATTACATAACCACACTCCAACTTGTACCATTATATAACCACACTCCAACTTGTACCATCACATAACCACACTCCAACTTGTACCATCACATAACCACACTCCAACTTGTACCATTACATAACCACACTCCAACTTGTACCATTACATAACCGCATTCAACATTGCACCATCACATAACCACACTCCAACTTGTACCATCACATAACCGCACTCAACATTGTACCATAACATAACCACACTCCAACTTGTACTATTACATAACCGAACTCAACATTGTACCATCACATAACCACACTCCAACTTGTACCATCACATAACCACACTCCAACTTGTACCATTACATAAAAACACTCCAACTTGTACCATTACATAACCACACTCCAACATGTACCATTACATAACCACACTCCAACTTGTACCATTAAATAACCACACTCCAACTTGTACCATTATATAACCACACTCCAACTTGTACCATTATATAACCACACTCCAACATGTACCATTACATAACCACACTCCAACTTGTACCATTATATAACCACACTCCAACTTGTACCATTATATAACCACACTCCAACTTGTACCATTATATAACCACACTCCAACGTGTACCATTATATAACCACACTCCAACTTGTACCATTATATAACCACACTCCAACTTGTACCATTACATAACCACACTCCAACTTGTACCATCACATAACCACACTCCAACTTGTACCATTACATAACCACACTCCAACATGTACCATTACATAACCACACTCCAACTTGTACCATTAAATAACCACACTCCAACTTGTACCATTATATAACCACACTCCAACTTGTACCATTATATAACCACACTAAAACTTGTACCATTATATAACCGCACTCAACATTGTACCATTATATAACCACACTCCAACTTGTACCATTATATAACCACACTCCAACTTGTACCATTATATAACCACACTCCAACTTGTACCATTACATACCCACACTCCAACTTGTACCATTATATAACCACACTCCAACTTGTACCATTACATACCCACACTCCAACTTGTACCATTACATAACCGCACTCAACATTGTACCATTACATAACAACACTCCAACTTGTACCATTATATAACCACACTCCAACTTGTACCATTACATACCCACACTCCAACTTGTACCATTATATAACCACACTCCAACTTGTACCATTACATAACCACACTCCAACTTGTACCATTATATAACCACACTCCAACTTGTACCATTATATAACCACACTCCAACTTGTACCATCACATAACCACACTCCAACTTGTACCATTACATAACTACACTCCAACTTGTACCATTATATAACCACACTCCAACTTGTACCATTACATAACCACACTCCACATTGTACCATCACATAACCACACTCCAACTTGTACCATTATATAACCACACTCCAACTTGTACCATTACATAACCCACACTCCACATTGTACCATCACATAACCACACTCCAACTTGTACCATTATATAACCACACTCCAACTTGTACCATTATATAACCACACTCCAACTTGTACCATTATATAACCACACTCCAACTTGTACCATTATATAACCACACTCCAACTTGTACCATTACATAACCACACTCCAACTTGTACCATTATATAACCACACTCCAACTTGTACCATTATATAACCACACTCCAACTTGTACCATTATATAACCACACTCCAACTTGTACCATTATATAACCACACTCCAACTTGTACCATTATATAACCACCCTCCAACTTGTACCATCATATAACCACACTCTAACTTGTACCATTATATAACCACACCCCAACCTGTACAATTATATAACCGCACTCAACATTGTACCATCACATAACAACACTCCAACTTGTACCATTATATAACCGCACTCAACATTGTACCATCACATAACCACACTCCAACTTGTACCATTACATAACCACACTCCAACTTGTACCATTATATAACCACACCCCAACCTGTACCATTATATAACCACACTCCAACTTGTACCATTATATAACCACACTCCAACTTGTACCATTATATAACCACACTCCAACTTGTACCATTATATAACCACACTCCAACTTGTACCATTATATAACCACACTCCAACTTGTACCATTATATAACCACACTCCAACGTGTACCATTATATAACCACACCCCAACTTGTACCATTATATAACCACACTCCAACTTGTACCATTATATAACCACACTCCAACTTGTACCATTATATAACCGCACTCAACATTGTACCATCACATAACCACACTCCAACGTGTACCATTATATAACCACACCCCAACCTGTACCATTATATAACCACACTCCAACTTGTACCATTATATAACCACACTCCAACTTGTACCATTACATAACCACACTCCAACTTGTACCATTATATAACCACACTCCAACTTGTACCATTATATAACCACACTCCAACTTGTACCATTATATAACCACACTCCAACTTGTACCATTATATAACCACACTCCAACTTGTACCATTATATAACCGCACTCAACATTGTACCATTATATAACCACACTCCAACTTGTACCATTATATAACCACACTCCAACTTGTACCATTATATAACCACACTCCAACTTGTACCATTACATACCCACACTCCAACTTGTACCATTATATAACCACACTCCAACTTGTACCATTACATACCCACACTCCAACTTGTACCATTACATAACCGCACTCAACATTGTACCATTACATAACAACACTCCAACTTGTACCATTATATAACCACACTCCAACTTGTACCATTACATACCCACACTCCAACTTGTACCATTATATAACCACACTCCAACTTGTACCATTACATAACCACACTCCAACTTGTACCATTATATAACCACACTCCAACTTGTACCATTATATAACCACACTCCAACTTGTACCATCACATAACCACACTCCAACTTGTACCATTACATAACTACACTCCAACTTGTACCATTATATAACCACACTCCAACTTGTACCATTACATAACCACACTCCACATTGTACCATCACATAACCACACTCCAACTTGTACCATTATATAACCACACTCCAACTTGTACCATTACATAACCACACTCCACATTGTACCATCACATAACCACACTCCAACTTGTACCATTATATAACCACACTCCAACTTGTACCATTATATAACCACACTCCAACTTGTACCATTATATAACCACACTCCAACTTGTACCATTATATAACCACACTCCAACTTGTACCATTACATAACCACACTCCAACTTGTACCATTATATAACCACACTCCAACTTGTACCATTATATAACCACACTCCAACTTGTACCATTATATAACCACACTCCAACTTGTACCATTATATAACCACACTCCAACTTGTACCATTATATAACCACACTCCCAACTTGTACCCATTATAACCACACTCTAACTTGTACCATTATATAACCACACTCCAACCTGTACAATTATATAACCGCACTCAACATTGTACCATCACATAACAACACTCCAACTTGTACCATTATATAACCAGCACTCCAACATTGTACCATCACATAACCACACTCCAACTTGTACCATTACATAACCACACTCCAACTTGTACCATTATATAACCACACCCCAACTTGTACCATTATATAACCACACTCCAACTTGTACCATTATATAACCACACTCCAACTTGTACCATTATATAACCACACTCCAACTTGTACCATTATATAACCACACTCCAACTTGTACCATTATATAACCACACTCCAACTTGTACCATTATATAACCACACTCCAACGTGTACCATTATATAACCACACTCCAACTTGTACCATTATATAACCACACTCCAACTTGTACCATTATATAACCACACTCCAACTTGTACCATTATATAACCGCACTCAACATTGTACCATCACATAACCACACTCCAACGTGTACCATTATATAACCACACCCAACCTGTACCATTATATAACCACACTCCAACTTGTACCATTATATAACCACACTCCAACTTGTACCATTACATAACCACACTCCAACTTGTACCATTATATAACCACACTCCAACTTGTACCATTATATAACCACACCTCCAACTTGTACCATTATATAACCACACTCCAACTTGTACCATTATATAACCACACTCCAACTTGTACCATTATATAACCGCACTCAACATTGTACCATCACATAACCACACTCCAACTTGTACCATTATATAACCACACCCCAACCTGTACCATTATATAACCACACTCCAACTTGTACCATTATATAACCACACTCCAACTTGTACCATTATATAACCACACTCCAACTTGTACCATTATATAACCACACTCCAACTTGTACCATTATATAACCACACTCCAACTTGTACCATTATATAACCGCACTCCAACATTGTACCATTCACATAACCACACTCCAACTTGTACCATTATATAACCACACCCCAACTTGTACCATTATATAACCACACTCCAACTTGTACCATTATATAACCGCACTCAACATTGTACCATCACATAACCACACTCCAACTTGTACCATTATATAACCACACCCCAACCTGTACCATTATATAACCACACTCCAACTTGTACCATTATATAACCACACTCCAACTTGTACCATTATATAACCACACTCCAAATTGTACCATTATATAACCACACCCCAACTTGTACCATATATAACCACACTCCAACTTGTACCATTATATAACCTGTCTCTTATACACACTCCAACTTGTACCATTATATAACCACACTCCAACTTGTACCATTATATAATCACACTCCAACTTGTACCATTACATAACCACACTCCAACTTGTACCATTATATAACCACACTCCAACTTGTACCATTATATAACCACACTCCACATTGTACCATCACATAACCACACTCCAACTTGTACCATTACATAACCACACTCCACATTGTACCATCACATAACCACACTCCAACTTGTACCATTATATAACCACACTCCACATTGTACCATTACATAACCACACTCCAACTTGTACCATTATATAACCACACTCCAACTTGTACCATTATATAACCACACTCCAACTTGTACCATTATATAACCACACTCCCAACTTGTACCATTATATAATCACACTCCAACTTGTACCATTACATAACCACACTCCAACTTGTACCATTATATAACCACACTCCAACTTGTACCATTATATAACCACACTCCACATTGTACCATCACATAACCACACTCCAACTTGTACCATTATATAACCACACTCCAACTTGTACCATTATATAACCACACTCCAACTTGTACCATTACATAACTACACTCCAACTTGTACCATTATATAACCACACTCCAACTTGTACCATTATATAACCACACTCTAACTTGTACCATTATATAACCACACCCCAACCTGTACAATTATATAACCGCACTCAACATTGTACCATCACATAACCACACTCCAACTTGTACCATTACATAACCACACTCCACATTGTACCATCACATAACCACACTCCAACTTGTACCATTATATAACCACACTCCAACTTGTACCATTATATAACCACACTCCAACTTGTACCATTATATAACCACCCTCCAACTTGTACCATCATATAACCACACTCTAACTTGTACCATTATATAACCACACCCCAACCTGTACAATTATATAACCGCACTCAACATTGTACCATCACATAACAACACTCCAACTTGTACCATTATATAACCGCACTCAACATTGTACCATCACATAACCACACTCCAACTTGTACCATTACATAACCACACTCCAACTTGTACCATTACATAACCACACTCCAACTTGTACCACTATATAACCGCACTCAACATTGTACCATCACATAACAACACTCCAACTGGTACCATTACATAACCACACTCCAACTTGTACCATTACATAACCACACTCCAACTTGTACCATTACATAACCACACTCCAACTTGTACCATTACATAACCACACTCCAACTTGTACCACTATATAACCGCACTCAACATTGTACCATCACATAACAACACTCCAACTGGTACCATTACATAACCACACTCCAACTTGTACCATTATATAACCACACTCCAACTTGTACCATCACATAACCACACTCCAACTTGTACCATTACATAACCACACTCCAACTTGTACCATTACATAACCGCACTCAACATTGTACCATCACATAACCACACTCCAACTTGTACCATTACATAACCACACTCCAACTTGTACCATTACATAACCACACTCCAACTTGTACCATTATATAACCGCACTCAACATTGTACCATCACATAACAACACTCCAACTGGTACCATTACATAACCACACTCCAACTTGTACCATTATATAACCACACTCCAACTTGTACCATTACATAACCGCACTCAACATTGTACCATTACATAACCACACTCCAACTTGTACCATTACATAACCACACTCCAACTTGTACCATTACATAACCGCACTCAACATTGTACCATTACATAACCACACTCCAACTTGTACCATTACATAACCACACTCAACATTGTACCATTACATAACCACACTCCAACTTGTACCATTATATAACCACACTCCAACTTGTACCATTACATAACCACACTCCAACTTGTACCATTATATAACCACACTCCAACTTGTACCATTATATAACCACACTCCAACTTGTACCATCACATAACCACACTCCAACTTGTACCATTATATAACCACACTCCAACTTGTACCATTACATAACCACACTCCAACTTGTACCATTATATAACCACACTCCAACTTGTACCATTATATAACCGCACTCAACATTGTACCATTATATAACCACACTCCAACTTGTACCATCACATAACCACACTCCAACTTGTACCATTACATAACCACACTCCAACTTGTACCATTATATAACCACACTCAACATTGTACCATCACATAACAACACTCTAACTGGTACCATTATATAACCACACTCCAACTTGTACCATTATATAACCACACTCAACATTGTACCATCACATAACAACACTCTAACTGGTACCATTACATAACCACACTCCAACTTGTACCATTATATAACCACACTCCAACTTGTACCATTACATAACCGCACTCAACATTGTACCATTATATAACCACACTCCAACTTGTACCATTATATAACCACACTCCAACTTGTACCATTATATAACCACACTCCAACTTGTACCATTATATAACCGCACTTAACATTGTACCATTATATAACCACACTCCAACTGGTACCATTACATAACCACACTCCAACTTGTACCATTATATAACCACACTCCAACTTGTACCATTATATAACCACACTCCAACTTGTACCATTACATACCCA